>RJWJ010011994.1:0-42995 GCA_004363605.1 Indri indri
AAAAACCTAAGGTTCTTGACTCCAGTGGGTTTGTTAGTCATATGCTGGCTGCTGGAACAGATCACCACCTCAAGGTGACACGGTCTTCTCCTTGGATGGATGCTGGGTACAGAAAAAAAAAAACATATATTGAACATACTCAGTGTATTTTCAAACAAGCCTTAAGGCAGTCATACCAAGATGCATTTAACTGAAAGAGTTGTGGAAGCATTTCTATTTGCATTTTAGCAGTTTCAGTACCAGAGAATTGACATCCCAGGAGTGGAATTTACAAATGTGAGGGCTTACACAAATGCTCTTTTGAAGTATGTGGGCTTTAGAAAGGAGAACCAACTTCCCCTATAAGCGGAGTTGCAGATAGCGATGAATGAATTGTTCTTAATAAGATTTTAACTCCAAGTTATGATTCTCTCATCACGATTCTGTTTTCTTTTTCAACAGCTTTTTTGTTTTCTGACTGTAAAATGTTATGAGGATTGTCATTTGTTTTCTCTTTCTTGTAGGCATACAGTCACTTTACAGCCAAAAATGGTGGGGGATATATTTGTATTGGCTTTGGGTGAACACTTCTCGTATACTTTCAAGTACGAGTGTACTTGAAAGAGTACACTTCTTTGAAGAGTAATATGTGAATATGTCTTTACTCTTGAATTTGTTGAAAATATGAAAATTCTAAGGTTTATGTGGCTAACAGTGAAACCTTCTGGTGTACAATGGAACACGACTAGTTTATTAAGTAGCACAAGTGTTAAGTCTCCAGCAACTTGCAAGCCATTAGAGGTACTTCTCAGAGGTACACTCTAATGCCTAATAAATAGCATGTAATGGCTGGAAATTTAATCAAGGATTCCCTGCGCAGTCTAGAGTTGAGGATGAAGGATCAGGATTGTATTTTGCATCCAAAATATCCCTCTCTCCATGCCATCAGGTAAGGTCAGAGTAATCAGTCTGTGTGTAACATACTGGCATTTGATTCAGAGTCAGGGAAAATACAATATGCTTTACTCTTAAGGAAATACCTTCTTTATTGAGAATGGGTAAGCCAGAGCCCAAGCTGTTTAAGGAAAAACAGCTGACATATAATACAATAATTCCAAGTACAGACCAATAATGGCCAAGTGTTCAATGAATCTTTCAAAAAACAAGTGGGTAAGCAAAGTCCCTCAGTAGCCACAGGGTGCTATGAATGCTGGTTGAACTTGTCTAATTTATATATGACTGCAGGTTCAACATGATTTAGTGGGAAGGAAATAAAATAAGATTTGCAGAAATGAATGAAATGGAAATCATTAAGGAAGGTTTTAAGATTCAAAAGGTTTTAAGGAAATTTTTCAAGAAAAAAAGTTTATGTCATAGCTCCCAAATCGCAGCAGCCCCGGAGAGTATAAATGAAAAGATTCCAGCTCATTAACTCCTTTTTTTAAATAAAGGATTTATTTATTTTTATTTTTAAATTTTTTTAGAGACGTGCTCATGCTACATTGCCCAGGCTAGATTCAAACTCCAGGGCTTGAACCGTCCTCCCACCTTAGTCTCCTGAGTAGCTGGGATCGCTGGTGCATGCAACCACCCTCAGTAACTCCTTTTTTAGAAGACCTGAATAGAAACTGAATATAAAGAAGTAACAGGCCCTAAATCAGGAGAGGATGATCCTGGCATCCTGGTGAACTCTCACTTGTTCTGGAGCAGCCGGCCTGGTAAATACTTCATTACTGCCATTTTTAAAGGTAGGCTTGAAGTATGATATAATGTTCCTTTTGTAGAATCAGGTCGATCAGTGTTCATAAAATATTAGTTTCTTTCTCTATGATTTACAAAATAGAAGAAAAATTTCTGGATTCTTGGAATTTCCTTTCAAAATTTCAAATCCTCCTTGCAATGTGTATGCCACATTCTAGAACAGGGGTCAGAAACATTTTTCCTTAAAGGACTACATAATAAATATTTTCCACCTGTTTAGGTAGACAATCCCTGTCACAAGGGCTCAACTCTGCCATGGTAGCATGACAGCCACAATAGACAATATGTAAGTGAATGTGTGTGGCTGTGTTTTAATAAAACTTCATGTACAGAAACAGGCAGCAGGGTGAATTTGACCCATGGGTCATCGTTTGCCAACTCCTATTAGAAAATTGTTTATCTGGGAATCATGCCATTGTGGTAACTTAAGAATGATGGGCTGCAGAGGTTGCTGGGTTGCAGGCAAATGAATAGCCAAGTTTCAAATGACTGGTTAATGATGTCCCGCTAGCCCAAGCAGCATCCCTTGGAATAATTCTGATGGCACTAGTAACTGATATAACCAGTAATTCTGATACAACCAGTGAGACTTGTGGATGGTTCTTGGAAGCTTGCATGTTGTGATTGTTACTAACACTTTTGGAAACATTAAAATGTAATTTTGTTTATACACAAAGATACATATAACATGTATATATATATATATATATATGTTGGCAATTAATTTTGGATCACCATGGTACTTCGGAGGTAAAGTAACTGAATCATTTAACATACTGTGAATATCGATTATATTACAGGCCAATTCTGGCCATTAGGAAATCATATTCTATTTAACTCTTTTGTTGTTGCAACAACCTTTGGATTTTGAGGCTACGTTGTGAAGTTGTTTTTCTTTGCAGCTTCTATTTTCTTGTACTCTCCGAAAATAAGATATCAAGATAGTTCTTATGAAAGCAATATAGTGGTTAAGACTCTTAAGCACGTGAACTTGGAAATCAGATAAATCTTTATTGTATCTTACCTCTGCCTCTTGCTAGCTTTTAGGATTATGGCGCAAATGACAATTCTTTGAGCTTCTGTTCCTTTATCTGTACGGAAAAAAGTAGATAATGTGTGTAAAGCATTTAGAACAGCCTCTAGCATATAAGGAATGCTTAATAATTTATAGCTATTATTATATTATCTTTAGTAAGATAGGGGAAATCACTTAGTCATTTGCCATTATGTAACTATTGTTAATATCTCCTTTAATGAGGTGGATGACTACTGTTTTTTGCTTGCCAAATATCCATTCTCCCCTCACTTAGTAATTTTACCTAGTTTCTAGGTGGCTAAGAATGAGGTTGCCTTTATCTCTGATTCCAAGCATAGGAACAATCTTGGCCATAGGATTGATTCAGATATGGGCACGTGACTCCTTTTGGCCAATGAAATTTAATTCTGGGTTGTTTTTTTTTTTAAGGAGGAGAAACTGAGAGAATGCAAGCCTGGATCTGCTAGCAGAGGTCTTTGCCTGAAGCCATACCCACCCATGAAGTTTTCATTCCCATGAATCTGTAACTTTTTGTCGTTGTTGTTTGCTTTATCCATTTTGGGTGGGTTTCTGTCACTTGTAACTAAATGAGCCATGACCGATACAGCTAATTATTTTACATTTGCTAAAAGGACAGATTGTATTAACTGATCAATGTCCGCACATTCTCCCCCCCCCTCTCTTTTTTAAGCTCTCTAGTGCTTCCACCAGAGCACATATAATTGATCTCTTTTCTTTTCTTTCTTTCTTTTTTTTTCTATTCTTTTGCTTCTTGAACTTAGGGATCAAAATTCGAAGTAATTATGTGGCAAGACCTTAACTTGTTATAAGATAGTTAAAAGACAAAATTACAACAAATTTAGTTTAGAGATCTTAATTGGCTGTTATTCAGGATTCTAGAATCTGGCAGCCTGCAAAACTGGAACAGGTTCAAGGAATTCCAGGGCTGTGATGTGGTCAGAAAACATTTATGTACCTAAAACGGCGGTGACATACAGAGGTACAGAGACCACTTAATAGGTTACAGCTGCCTTGTTGAAACTAGCTGGCCGCCTAGGATTGACTGATGCTCAGCTGTTGTGATTGACTGAGACTCAGCTACTTGTTAGAAGAGCATACTCCTAGGTTAGGTTTTCAGTTAGTTTACATATGAAGTTAGATTGCAGTTCTTTACATAACGACTCAAATACAGAGGCATCCAAAGGCCTAATTTTGGTTTAATTTAACAAGATCAAACATTTTATTTTGTCAGCTTAGATGATGGGAGTTCTTGCTAAGGCTGTCTTTGAGAACATAAAATCAGAGAATGTTAAATTTGGAAAGAAGTTTAAAGATCATTTCCTTTTTCCTATAGACCACTGTGTCCTAAGAGATCAAGTGACCTACCCAAGGTCAAATAATCTCTACAGAAAAGGATTCGAATTCTGGTTTCCGGCACGTGCAGAAGTTCCCTTTCAATGTGCGTTTGCATGTTTCTCAGGCCATCTTGTTTGTGTTACACGAATCCAAATGAGTAAGATTTCGCAGATAAAAATAGGAAATAGCCGCAGATGTATCTGTTTTGTACACAGAACCTAATTATATCCATAAAAATAATAGCATCCTTTTAGATGCAGGTAATAGTTTAATATAGCTGTCAAAACTTGTTGGCAGCAAGTACATGGAAGGCTTTGGATGGCTCTTTAGCGGCTGCTATTGGACACATATATACTGCTTAAAGCTTTATATGGATTTCTCTGGACTTGAAATAAAAGTAAATATGAGATGACTTTGGAACGATTATAGTGACCTCGGGAAGTTACTTAACCTCTGTGAGACCCAGTTTCCTCATTTGTAAAGTGGTTATATTATTAGTAAGTTTAGCTTGATAATGTGCGTAAAGATCAAATCAGCCAATGCCTGTGAGGTATATAGCACTGGGCCTGGCACGCAGTGCCTTACTGAGCTCCAGCTGCCATAACTAAATATCCCAGACTGGGTGCTTTAAACAATAAAATTTCATTCATTTCTGGAGGCTGGGAAATCCAAGGTCAATATGCCAGTGACTTGCTCTCCAATGAGGGCTCACTTCTTGGCTTGCAGATGACTGCCAGCTTGCTGTGTCCTCACATGACCTTTCTTCTGTGCTCAAATGGAGAGAGAGGGTGATGTTTCTCTCTCTCTTCCTCTTCTTATAAGGCCATTAATCCCATCCTGGGGGCTCTACCTTCATAATATCATCTAATTATCCCCCAAAGGCCTCATCTCCGAATACCATCACAGTGGGGGCTAGGACTTCACATTTTTTTTTTTGAGACAGAGTCTCACTATGTTCCCCGGGCTAGAGTGCTGTGGTGTCAGCCTAGCTCACAGCAACCTCAAACTCCCAGGCTCACGAAATCCTTCTGCCTCAGCCTCCCGAGTAGCTGGGACTACAGGCATGCGCCACCATGCCCAGCTAATTTTTTCTATATATATTTTTAGTTGTCCAGCTCATTTCTTTCTATTTTTTTAGTAGAAATGGGGTCTCGCTCTTGCTCAGGCTGGTCTCAAACACCTGAGCTCAAATGATCCACCTGCCTCGGCCTCCCAGAGTGCTAGGATTACAGGCTTGAGCCACCACATCCAGCCAACATATGCATTTTGAGGGGATGCAAACGTTCAAGCCATAGCTCTTGGTAAGCATTCACTATAGGTTAGTGTTCATGATTGGATTATTATCGTTTTGCTGCTATGTTGTTCTCGAGCTCAAAATTAAACCTTAGCATAGGCTGGTTAGCTATTTGGAAGTATTTCTATCCTCACGTTTGTCATAATGCTTTGTTTACAAGTCTGGGATTTTGGTGAGCTTTCTCAGGTACTTTGGCATGTAACAAACTGTGCGATAAAAGTGGAGTGGAGTGCATGTCTGAAATGGGTAACAACCACAAGTTGATCTATTTGTATGATAATTGTACAGTTAAAAATAAATAGGCTCCCATACTCCTGAAAAACAGAACTACAATTTCAGGAAGGCAGTGAGTTCATTAGTTTCTTTTAACGACCTAACAAATAACATTTCACACATTATAGTCTTCCACTGGGAACCCTAAAAAAGAAAATTAAGCTTTTTGTGTCACAGCCTGAATTCTATTGGTATGATATGTAGCAATCCTACTCAACAGCCAGACACAGAGAGGGACAATACAGGGGGACAGATGAGGAAGGGAGGACAGCAGGGAATACCTAGAAGTTATCTTCGGAAAGAACTGCAAGACTATGTTTTTTTCCCCAACTGTAAAGCATTTGATTTGAACCAGGTGGTGTGCATATTTCACTGAGTTCCTAAAGGGACTTGTAGAGAGCTCATAAAACTGAAGTCCAATTTGGTACTTTATTTGGCAATATTGACATCTCTTTAGTCATTGTTCCCTGTATTGAAAGTTTATGGGTGCTCTTCACCCCATTCAAGGTAGCAAATTATCAATAGGATTCCATTAAAGGGCCAGTTACTGTCTAGAACTGTGGTTCTCAAGCTCTAATATTGCATACAGGTCACCTAACGATCATCTTAGATTGCAGGGCAGGACTTGCCATTGTGCATTTCTAACTGGCTGTCGGGGGCACCATGCTGGGTTCTGCAGACCACGCTTTGAGCAGCACTGCCAATAGAACTTTCTGCAACAGTGCATGTTCTACATCTGTGCTATCTCACAGGTAGCTGCTAGCCACATGGGGCTATTTGGCACTTAAAATGTGGTTTACTGTGATTGAGAAATTGAATTTTTAATTTTATTACATGTAAATTTATACGGCCACACGTGGGTAGTGGCTACCGTACTGGACAGTACAGCTCTGGAGTCAACAAGAATAATCTCACTGTAACCCTGCCAGTGCCCCCTCCTCCTTTAAGCTCTCCAAGGGGTTCCCATTGTATTTGCACAAAGTAAAGACAGGAATAGCGTCTACAAGACTCAGTGCGGTCCAACAGCTGCCTCCTCTTCCTGCTTACCACATCCGGCTTGGCCTCACCTTGTGGCTGCCACAACCCTGCGTTTCTTTCACCATTCCTTCCCTCTCATGTTCCTTTTCCTTGAGATTCCTGACATCATTTTCCTTCTGCCTCCAACACAACCCCACTTTCTCTTCTTCCCTTAGTTAAGGTATACTCGGCTTTGGGTTTCAGTTCAGAGAAACTTTCCCTGGAATGCTTGGCACGGCCAAGTGCGCATATTTCAGAGTTTCTCCCCATCGCACCCCTTGTTCCCTGTTGAGGTTCTAACTTCATTTGTGTGCTCATTTATTTCTACCGAGCTCACCCAACGGGCTAAAATTCCATAGGATCAGGGACTATATCTAGTTCTGATATAGAGAGGACTGTATCTACTGCCATTTATCATTGTATTCCCAGCAGTCAGCAGAAGACATGGCATATTGTGGATGCTCAACATTTATTTGTTTAATAATACGGGCTTTATATCCATATACATACACATATGTACATATGTGTACATATATATGTAATATTGATATATATACAGTCATCCTCCATATCCGTGGAGGATAGGTTCTAGGATCTCTGGTGGATACCAAAATCTGTGAATGCTCAAGTCCCCAAAATAATGGCATAATATTTGCATATAACCTATGCACATCCTCCTGTATACTTTAAATCATGTCTAGATTACTTATAATGCCTAACACAATGTAAATATGTAAATAGTTGTTGTACCATATTGTCTAGGAAATTGACAAAAAAGAAACTATTAATACAGATGCAAATCTGTATTTAGTACAGATGCAAATTTTTTTCCAAATATCTTCTATCCATAATTGGTTGAATCCACAGTTGGGAAACCCACTGATACGGAAGGCCCAGTCTACATATATATGTGTGTGTGGACACATATACAAATTAGTTGGGGTGCTCGTTAGTACAAATTCCCTTGTTCTACCTCCTTAAATTTCAATTTAGTAAAGTATGGGGCCCAGAGGTCCTCATTTATAACAAACACTGCTTCTGATACAGAGCCTGTGTTTGTTGTCTGTGGCCTCTATTCTGAGAATCATGTTCTAGGTAGTATTTGAGGCTATCAAAGTTTTTAGTTTTCTCTTGGTGAAAGGGGCATGGAACCGTAGTCAGTCACTCCCTTTCAAGGATTAAGGAAGACCTCTCCTCCCTCTTGCATACTACATACTTGAGCAGAGCTGAGCAAAGCTAGAAAGTATTGCTTTCATAACATATCCATGTATAGTTTCACAATACATCCAGCAAGTAACTCGTATCTCAATAAAAGAAATTATATTAAAGTCGAAATAGAGTAAGAAAAGAAACTGGGTATTCTGGCAAATCGAATAAACAAATGATGCAATTGTTGAAAGTATACCAATGAGTTGTGCTATGATATTTAAAGGGAAAAAAGTAACATGCCTGAGTCAAGGGAAAATATATTGGCCTGCAAAGGTCGTTTGTTTTGTGGATGAAAATCATTAATGTGGAGGAGGAAGGAGATGAAATAAATGAGGAGAAATTCAACACAGTCGGAGACGCGGCCAGAAGGAAGCTGGCCCGTGCTCTTCTCATGTCAAAGGTGAGCTTCTTGCCTATTTCCTCTGATTAGAAAAAGCATGGTTTGAAAGGAAATAGAATTTACTTTTTATCTGTTTATTTTCAGAAGGAGGAGAGGGATACGGAAGAAGCTTGGTCATGATGACATGACAGTGCTTCCTTCTGTGGTTTATTCAGCTCATTTCCTCAATGTGTATTTGTTGAAAGCATGGCGTGGAGGTCAAGAGCATCCCCTCCTGAACCACCTGGGTTCCAACTCTCCCTTTATCGCTTGTTACCATTACCAACTGGGAAAGTTGCTTAAGAATTTGAATGCCTCAACTTTCTTATCTGTAAAATGGAGAAGACAGCAACACAGATGCTCCTTGACTTATTGATGATGTTATGTCCCAATAAACCCATTGTAAGTTGAAAATATTTTAAGTCAGAAATGCATTTAATATATCTAACCTGACCGAACATCGTGGCTTATCTTGGCCTACCTTAAACATGCTCAGAACACTTACATTAGCCTCCGGTTGAGCAAAATCATTTAACACAAAGCGTATTTATAATAAAGTGTTGAATATCTCATGCAATTTACTGAATACTGTACTGAAAGTGAAACACAGAATGGTTGTACAGGTACTTGAATTATGGTTTCTACTGACTGCATATTGCTTTCACACCATCTTAAAGTGAGAAAGTTGTGAGTGGAACTGTCGTAAGTAGGGACCATCTGTACCTGTTCCTTGGGATTGTGACAGGAGTGATTAATACACTTAAAAAGCTGAGAATAATGATGGCATTATAGGCACTGTATTTGTGCTAACTGCTGTATTTTTATTTTTGAGCACATTTTTGTTCTAGGTGCTCTTCAAGGTGAAAATCTTTAACTGGGTAGAATTTATACTCAAGGGAGAGATAAGATAGTACACAATAAAATAAATATCACTAATTTGTAATAATAGCTATAATAATTAATATTTAATATAGTATGCTATTTTTATATAGTATGCTATTTAATTAATATGCTATAGTATACTATGTAATATAGTATGCTATGGCAATAATAGTATGCTATGGCATACTATATTAAATACTAATTATTACAGCTATTATTACAAATTAGTGATATTTAGTGGGCTGTGAAAAAAGTAAAGTTAAAAACAAGAGCTGACTTAGGGATTGAGAATGCTGGTGGCAGAGAGGGTTTTGCAATCTATTAAATATAGGTGTATTTAATTCTCATGACAGGCTCAAGAGGTAATTATTGTTATTCTCCACAGCACAGAGAGGTTCGGCAGCTTTGTTAAGGTCACACAGCTAGTATGAAAGTTTGACTCAAGTGACCATGATCATGGTTACCTGATAGGTGTTGATGGGTGTCATAGAGATGCTGCCATTTGGAGAAAGTAGTGGAATGAACCATGCATAGCAGGAGAAAAAACATTCCTGGCAGAAAGGACAGCTATACTAAGGAAGTACAGTGGGACCATCCTGGCATGCCAGAGGAACAGTAGGAGACGGTTGTGAGCTGACTTAAGTTAAGGAGGGGAAGTATTTGAGTCAGAGAGGTAATGGGAAGATGAAATTCATGGAGACCATTTACAATAGACTGAATGTTTCTGTCCCCTCAAAATTCATGAGGGAAATCCTGACCCCCAATATGATGGTTTTAGGAGGTGGGGCCTCTGAGAGGTGATTAGGTCATGAGGGTGGAGGCCTCATGAATAAGGTTAGTGCCTTTGTATGTAAAAAGACAGAAGAGAGCTTGCTTCCCCTCTGCTCTCCAGTGTGTGAGGATACAAGAAGAAGACAATGTTCTGCAAACCAGGAACAGGTCCCTCAGCAGAACCTGACCATGTTGGCACCCTGATCCCAGACTCCCAGCCTCCAAAGAACTGTGAGAATTAAACTTTTGTTGTTTAAGCTACCCAGTCCATGGTAATTTGTTATAATAACCCTAATTAAGACATCACTGTAAGAATTTTTGCTTTTACCTAAAGTAAGATGGGAAGTCATTGAAAGATTTTTTATTTTTTTGCAAATAATTGTCATGGAAAAATGTTCAAATACAATAAGTGAAAAAACAAGACACATAATTGTGTAAACAATGTAATTCTAGAAAATAAATTCTGGAGAGAAATGCAATAACGTGCTAATAGTAACAAGTATCTTATGTATGGGATAAGGCTAATTTTATTTTCTCTTTGTATCTTTCAGCATTTTTCAAATTATAGAAAATGATAATGTATTACATTTATAGTCAGAGAAATAGAATATTATTTTCTAAAATATAAGTGGTAGCTAAGCAACCAGAAGTAAAATATTAATATCTGATAATATAATTATCAAACACTTAGCCACTTTAGGCAATTTGTATACATTACTGATGGTTGCTAAGGACAACTTCTCCCCGAATCTGGATCATCTTATTAATAGAAATAATTTCCCTTACTCAATTATGAACAAACACTTTATCTATATTATCTGGAAAAATAGATTTATTCAGACTTAGTTTCAGGACAGACATACTTTATTCTCTCTGTCATCAGAGGTTTAGTGTCTTTTTCATAAACCTGGGATTAAACTTGTTCATTTTAAATTTAGTAGAGTTTTAAGGCAGCCTCTTAAATTTCATGGGAAGTTTGGAAGATTATAAATTTAGCCTGAACTGATAAAATATTATGTCCTGTAGGAAAATATTATAATTCTATTATATCCCTGAAATTTTAATTTCATATTGGGATTTGTATAAACTATAATTATGTCATAATAATATTCCTTTTAAAAGAAAATCATATGAATAGAAGGAGATTTGGGCATGTGTTTTGCATATACTTCTATAATTATTCTCTTTCTGCAATAAATTCTTCTCTATACACATTACAGAATGAATGTTTTAGTTCAAATACATGAAAATTCTGTTTAAAAAGAATATTTTCTCTATTTCTTATGCTTTAATTGAAATCAGAGATGCTGTGTCCATTCAAAATCTCTGCATGGTCAGTGGCAGATAATTCAAATTAGGTTAAGGAATAAGAGGATATTATCAACACATATAAAAAAATACCCAGAGAGAGTCATCTTCCGGGACAGCTGAGTTCAGAGACGGGGCCATATCACTGGGATTTTGTTTCTTCCTATCGCTCACTCTGCTTTTGACTTTGTTGGCTTAAGTCTAGGAAGCTCTAGGCTTCTCCTGGTGTCAGCAAGATGTCTGCAGTAGCCTTAACTTCCCCATTCTTCCAGTAAAGGACCAGGAGGGAACAGTGAAATTCTCTTCTGGTAGCTGGTCCAGAAGTTCTGAAATGTATTCTGTTTGGCCCATCTAAAATCATGTGTCCATAACTGAATTAAATCACAGTGACCAGAGAAATTCCGAGGCTCAGTTCACCCTGGAAGGCACTCCTTCCTAAACAATGTGGAGGTGAGGGTAGATTTCCAATTGAAAATCAGGGAAACAAGTGTTGGGGAGGTAAACATCAAACATTCATAGTATAAACATTGCTAGAAAAACCTTCTGTAAGTGAAATAGTCTGTTTTTTGCTGCCTAACAAGCAACCTCAGAAATTTCATTGGCTTACAGCAAATGTTTTTCTTGCTTTCAAGTCTGTGGGGCAGCTCCACATGTCTAATGAGTTAATAGCTACGTGAGACATGTTTCTCAAATGGAAAATGGCAGGAAAGCAAAAAAGGTGAGCAAAATTATGAAATTCCTTTTAAGGCTGCAGCTTTTAGCTGGCCACCACCATTGTAGTCCACATTTTATTGGACAAGGCAAGTCATGTGGCTAAACCAAACATCCCTAGGATGAGGAAAGAATGCTCTTACAACTTCAGTGGGAGGTAATGCAAAATCATGTGACAAAGCGCAAGGTGTTTGTGATTGTAATATAGGACAGGGGTGAAAAATTGAAAGCAATGATCCCATTTACTGGAGTTAGTTTTTAGTGCTTCATTGATGACAAAGTTAGCTACCAGAAGACTTTTCTACATTCAAGTCTTTAAGTAGAGTTTATTATTGAGATCCAAAAAATAGAGTCTATCACCATTACATTTCTGTTCAAATTAAATTGCACACTTTTATTTGTACATATTTTTTAAAATTAAAGATAAATCCTCAATGAAATAACAAATCTAACTCATAATTAAAATCATTACTGACATTTTCACATATAATAATTTTTGAGTACCATACTTTATTGAAATCTTTCTAGTAGTTCTGGAAAAAGAATTCAGATGTCAATTTCTAGTGTCCAGCTGAAGCTTGTATACTGCCTTTGATTTATTCTCTGGGTTTTTTATTTCTAAAACCCACAAAAGAAAGTTAGGTCAAATCACTAATAATTCTGAATACCCTGAGGTTTGATTGGTTAGTGTCGTAACTTTAATATGAGCTAAGTGTATTTTTATGCAGTAATTTGTTAAATCATCTCAGTAGATCACAGCAATTATCCACCTTTGTTCTGCCTGATGGCTAATATGTTCTAGATGAGCAATTAGGTGTTAGTTATACACAGCTGCAGCTTGTTCAACAAATAATTTTTTCAATCACACTTTTATTTCTCTCTTTCTGGATAAATTGGCAACATGCCTTATGTAGGTCTTTATTGTGCTGTTTTTACGTAGCTCCAGGGTGCTGGTCCAAATGGCATTAGTACACAATTAGATGTGTATGTTATTTCATCTTGAAGAGGAGGTCCAGTTTTTATTAAAAATCGTATATACTAATACTGATACATTATTTTTATTCTCTCAGTCAACCCTGTGTATTTCTTCCTTTTAGCTATCCTTTGCAACTATGATAGTTTAAGGATTCTATTTCATGATTTTGCAAATAATGGTTGCTCAAGTATAATTAGTATATTTGGAGTACTGGGGACTGTGCCATTAGTGGGAATGCCAGTATGCCACAGTGGTATTCCTCTGCAGTAAGATTTTTCAGCCTCAACTATTGACATTCTGGGCCAGAAGATTCTTTGTTCTGGGGGCTGTTCTGTGCACTGTGGGACGCTGAGCAGCATCCAGGCCTCCACCCACTAGCTGCCGGTAGCACCTCCCTTGCCCCAGGTTGTGACAATCGAAAATGTCTCCAGACTGCCAAATGTCTCCTGAAGGGCAAAATCACCCCTGTTGAGTGCTACTGTTATAAAGTGATTTCTAATGAACGATGATATATATTACAGCAACCCTCCCCTTTTACCCTGCCAATTTTAATTAAAATTGTTGGCTTTAAATTTAACAAAGGAGTGAGGAAAAATTGAGATCGATATGTCTCACATAACATATACCTATGATTTCGAGCAATAATGAATTATGTATTGAGAAAAAATGTTTATATCCTTTTACTGAGGTCTTTCGTGTAGATTTTTATAGGGTAGTAAGGTTCCTGCCTACCAGGTCTCTTTCTGTTCCTTTCATTAGAGATGTCTCCCCCTCCTCATTGTCATTGTCATTATTGTTGTTCCCTAAATGACTACTAATTTAAAAGTTTGCATTTATTTGTTCTTTTTGCTGTTAATATTTCAGAACAGATGCTGTTGTAAGTGAGCTTCATTATGTCTACGAAAACTTACTCTGAGTAGGCAGTTTCTGTAAATTAGAAGGGTTCAGGGAGCAAGAATCCTTCACGTTTGGAGAGAGAATGATTTTGGATTAATTGGATGTAGTTATTAAATGATATCACTCCCAGATTTGGCCCCTGGGTGTAGTCTGCTGACTCCTCCTCTCAACCCTTCACCGCCTGCCCATTTCATCTGGTGTCCTTTAGCTTTCTGGCTACAAGGAATTCATCTCTGATGCCTTTGATCACACCTTCTCTATTTTGTTCACTGGCTTTTCTTTCCCTGCCTGTGTATTAATTGTCCGAATTAGGAAAGTGCCATTGGGAAGAGGAAATAGGTGTCTTTCAGGATGATACTATCATTCCCCCTCGCAAGCCTTTACCCTTTTTGTACAGACTAAGTTTCGTTCAGGCATGCCAGGCTCTTTGGTATTTAATTTCCGCCCACCTTCCCATCTTCTCTTCAAATCCCTCAGTACCTGCTGGCCATCTCAAGCTATTTGCATTTTGCCAAGTGGCCAGGTGGTCCTTCTCATCCCTGGGCTTGACATATGTGACTTCTTACTTTTGAAGGATGTTTCTTTTACCTTTTCCCCCAGATGGGTTTTATACATACCTTTGTATTTCACCTTAGTTAGAGTCTATATTAGCGTTTCTGGTATTGTGATTGTTTATATTTTTTTTAGCCAGAATGACTAAAATTCAAAATGAAAATAATGCCAATCCGAAATGTTGATGAGAATGCAGAGAAACTGGATCATTCATGCATTGCTAGTGGGGATATAAAATGCTATAGCCACTCTGGAAAACAGCTTGGCAGTTTTCTAAATAACTACACATCTAATTATCATACGGCCCAGCAATTGTACTCTTGGGCATTTATTTCAGAGCAATGAAAACTTATGTTCACACAAAAATTTGTACATAAATGTTTACAGCAGTTTTATTCCTAATAGTAAAAAATTGGCAGCAACCAAGATATCCCTCAACAGGTGAATGGTTAAACAAACTGTGGTACGTCCATAGTATTGATACACACACAACCTGGATGTTATGTAATAATTTCCAAGGAATTATACTTAGGGAACAAGCAATCTCAAAAGATTACATACTTTATGGTCCATTTATATAGCATTATTGAAATGACAACATTAGAGAAATGAAGACCTGATTAGTGGTTGCCAGTGGTTAAGGATGGTGGGGTGGGAAGTAGAGATGTGGGAGGGAAGAAGGTTTGTTTATAAAAGGTTATTCTGGATTCTTTTGTTGATGAAAATTTTCTGTATCTTGACTGTATCAATGTCAATATCCTGGTTGTGATGCTAGAGCAGGATATTACCATTTAGGGGAAATTTGAGTAAAAGGTACATGGGATCTCTCTGTTATTTCTCACAACCGCATATGTATTTACAACTTTCTACAATTAAATAGTTTAATTAAAAACATTAACCTGGTTGGTTTCAGGACACAGTTATGGTTGGACTGCTATAGGAATGCAGAGAAAGGGCACTCAATCTAGTCTTGGATGCCACGATGCCAGGGAAGGCATTAGGGGAAGGTACCTTTTGAGTTGGGTCTTGAAGAAGAGCAAACGTTATTCAGAGGATAAAAGGGGATGGGGGGAATCTTCTACCAAGTTGGCAGGCTGTCGGAAGTCAAGACTGCCTGGGACCCTGGTCAAGTCATGGAACAACTCATGTTCTGGAAGACATTCTGTGATTCATGTCTCTATTCTCCACAGAGAGCTTCAGTCATGTAATTGATGTTCCGTGTACTACTCTGGGCTCCCCAGAGAAACAGAACAAATAGGATATATATACAAAAGGAGAGAAAGAGAGACTTATGACAGGAATTGGCTCATGTGATGATAGAGGCTGAGAAGCCCCACAATATGCCATCTGCTAGCTGAAGGGCAAGGAAAGTCAGTGGTATAATTCAGTCTGAGTCCAAAAGCCTGAGAACCAGGAGCTCCTACGTCTGAGGAAGGGCAAAAGGAGATGGATGTCCCAGTTCAAATACAAAAAGGGAATTTGCCTTTCCTCCACCTTCTTTTCTATTCGGGCTCAAAGGAGTGAATGATGCCCACCCACACTGGGGAGTGCCATCTTCTTTACTCAGTTGCTCACTCAAATGCTAATCTCTTCTGGAAACACTGTCACAGATACCCCAGAAATAATGTTTTACCAACTATCTGGGCATCTCCTAGTCCAGCCAAGCTTACACATAAAATGAACCATCGCAACTCAATAAATGTTTATGCTATGTCTAATGACCCTTGAGTTTATTCTTAGAAGTTATGTTAAACTGATTTTTCAAAAGCAGGTATTTACTTTTGATTGATCTCGACATGTTCTTCAATTATGGTAATTAAAAATACACTAACTTTAATCACAGTACTCTGGGTAAAACCTCCACAGAGCGTGCATAGGGTCAGGATGACCCACCAGTCTGTCTTTCCCCCCCACTCAGTAATACCCAACATAGCATGCAAAGAAGGCCTTCATAAATATTTCTTGAATGAAATAAACCTATCAATGTTGCAAGAAGGCAGCGCCTGTTGGGAGGCAAAGATTAAACAACTTTCCAACCCCAAGAATATATTGATATGTGTGCAAGTCATAAAGTAGGTCTTGAGTACTACTTGTTTATAACAACATATTCTTCCTTTAAATTATAAAATGTATAAGTGACAAGAATGGTAAGCAAATGAGAAAAACAATAATGAAAATTAATCATGAAAATCCTAAACTCAGAGTTAAGAGTTATAATAACCCTCCATTTTAACTAATGCAGTAAAGTGATATTCATCTTTTTCCCATGGCATTCATTCATTCATTCATTCGTTCGTTAAAAATAGCTGCAGAATGCTACTTATGCAAAAAGTATTAATACAAGCTTGACTTATCCTTCTGACTAAATTCTGAAAACTTGGCATTGGCTGTGTATGTGTTTACTATATTTACACACACACACAGACATGCATACACAAGTGATTTTAGGTACATGATTTTAGGTACACACATTACATGTGCACTTAGTTTCTTTAACTAAAAGGCTGTCTATTCAGGATGAAACTGTTTTCTCAACACATATTATTCTCATGCCTCCTGTCTTGTACATTCCTTGAGTGTTTCTTGCAAAATGGCCTTGTATTTCAAACTAAGTTTTTTTTTTTTTAACTCCGAACATATTTATGTTGGGAATAAAGTTTATGGGGAAAATAGCATATAAAAAACACTTTTTATTGCAATGTGACTATAGTCCAGGAAGAGGAAAAAAGGAGCAAACTTGGCTTTCTTACAGACCCATTTTGCTTACTCTCAGTGCTGGAATGAAGAGATACAACTTACAGAGAACATACACTGCTACACAGGCACCTAGAGAGTTAGAGCACACTTGATGTTCTGGTGGGTTGAACAATCTGTCCCTGCCATATGGGCAGAACCACACTTTCTGCTCTAGACGTCTCCTTGGTATTTTGTGCCCCATCAACCCTGGATGCATGCATTCCATTCTAGGCAAAAAGATTAAATATAGTTTCTATCTTCTGCTATATTCTCCCAAAGAATAAAGTGAGAAAACAATGCATATCATATGTAGACATAACCTATTATCAAGTTCTACACAGAATAGTTAGTTGCTCATTAAATGTTTGCTAAGATTGAAAGAATGCATTATAAACACATAAACGTAACAGATTTGTTAAAGTGCACAAATGAAGAGGGAAATTATCATTATCTATAGTCATTTAAAAATGAAGCGTAGCCATTAACAAACATCCTGATAATTCACAAGCCCATCAGACATAGGCAATACTAAGGTAGTGCATATAGTGTGATTGTGATCTGGGGAGATTAAAAAATGAGAATGGTTTATTATAGAATTTAGTAGTAAAACTCAATGTCTAATTTCAGATAATTCTGCCAACTAGTTGTAGTCCTTCTGAAAATAGGAATAATGATAACTTCCTCAAACATTTTTATGGAAATGTAAGTAAAACAATGCAAATAATGCATATGACTCAATACTACCTTGTAGTATCCTATATGAAAGAAATACTAAGATGAAATCATAAAATCAAAACACCAACAGTGTTCATCCTTGAGTGGATTATAATTTACTGTGTTTTTAATAATTTTCTATAAAATTTGTGCTAATTTTTTTCAAGTTTGCAACAGCCTGATACTCTAGAGATATTAATATAGTAGCAACCATATAATTACAGAAAAGATGACAATATTGGTTGTGACTTTCTTGATAATACTTAATAGCTATTTCCTTCTTTGCATCAGTCTTGAGATCCATGAAGAGTGGAAATGAGTAACATTCACCAGGTGCCAGGCAGGTTGGAGCGGGGAGGAGAGGATGGCATATTCACACCTAATGGGTGCAGTGTGCACCGTCTGGGTGGTGGACACACTTGTAGCTCTGACTTTGGAGGGGCAAAGACAATATATGTAACCTAAACATTTGTACCCCCATAATATTCTTAAATAAAAAAATATATATTAAAAAAAAGTGGAAATGAGGAAAGAGTGGAAATTAAATCTGAACATTGTTACCTAGAAGTTTTTCTGTTTTCTGAACATCCCTTCGTAGCTCTAAGTGATTAACACCAGGAAAAGGGTCATGATCTGGCTGAGAAAATGACTTATATCTATAAGTGACTTATAAGTGTATTTTGTTACATCAGCAGGCCATTCCTGTTTATATAACAATATACTATAGACTGAGTAAGTTTTAAAAACAAAAATTTATTTCTCAGTGTCCTGGAGGCTGGGAAATCCAAGAACAAGGCACCATCAGTTTTGGTGTTTGGTGAAGGCTACTTTCTGCTTCCAAGATGGTGCCTGGTTGCTGTGTCCTCTCATGGTGAAAAGGTGGAAGAGCTAAAGGGAGAAATAGCTCCCTTGAAACTCTTTTGTCAAATCATTAATTCCATCTATGAGGACTCTGCCCACATGACTTAATCACCTCCTGAAGGCCCCACCTCCTAATACTATCATATTAATGATTAAATTTCAAAATATGAATTTTTGGAGAACATATTCAGACCATACCAATAAGTATTGGGGAAATCATTTAAATTAAGTGATATATAGACTGATAAGAGAAATACATGAAATATGTGAATATTTACTACACATTTATCTTTGAGCCATTCTGTTTTCTATTCTGATTTTTTAAGGAAATGATGATCGCTTTATGTTCTCCTTATTCCTTATTTTAATATTCCTTAACTTTTCTCACTTTTCATTTTCCACCGCTCCACCATCACACCAAAGAAAAAAAAGTCAGATTTTATAATCATTGTCCCAGAAAGGAGTTATCACAACTTCTTTTCTTTGAATTCTATTGCTAATTATTTAAAATTTCTATTGCAGTGAGAGAGATGACTTTCTTCTAGGATCTCCCCTAAGACAAAAATGCTGGTAACCATAGCAGCATTGCCGTCCAGTCTCTTGAATCCACAACAAAATGTGGCAAGAAATGCTTAGTGCAGCCTCCCAAGGCAAACATTGCTGTGATGAGTGACAAACTGAAACAATAGGAGCTGCTCCTGTTGCCATGGAAACAAGCTTTTCCATCTGAGTGGTTCCATCCAGGATTCACAATCTAAAGCTCTGCAAAGGTATGCTGGTCTTAACTCCCCTACTGGTTAGCACTCACTACCAGACTAACACCGCTGAGATGACTGACATGAAAAAACAATGGGCGCTACCCCTTATTGCCATAGTAACCCAGGGTTCCAGTAATTCACCTCGATGGAAAGTTAAAAGAGCTGTGTAGCAGATGTCTACTATACCAAAATCAAATGACAGTTGAAGAGAAGAAATGTGATAAGTTCCTTGGAACTTAAATGCATACCTTTTGGAGTAAGTGTCAATGAGGGCTGTGTTTTCTGAAAAGAAAAATATGCTCTACAATATTTTAATGAGTCACAATTTAGATCATGAAATGCCGGAACAAAATATGCCTTATTCTCCTGCAAAGACATTTGCACAGAACACAAAGTTCTCTGAAATGAAATAGAAAGCACTGAGTTTTTAAACACTGGTTTCTTTGGGAGTTTGAAGAGAAGGTCTCTGTTGGGCAACATAAGACACATATCTTGTTTGAAGTTGCTAGCAAATTCGTGACTAACCATATGTTGAAATGACATTTTATTAGCAAATAGTTAATCAAAATTATAAAGTTATGATGAGCTGGTAATTCATTATCCTTATTTAAAAATAAAGATAGATTTTAAAAATACTGCATGCATAGTGGATTATCTCAGGACTTGGTCAATGACTTCATCTATGAAGCAGCTGTTATAGTAATCCCCATTCACCAGATGAGGCGATGGGAGTAATGGAGGAACTGAGCCTTGAACTCAGCTTGGATCTACATCTCCGTTTCTTTTACTTTACCATCATACCTACACCACATGCGCTTATTAAATATCCTTAGAGAATTTAATCAAAGTATAATTTTATCCCCAAATAAATAAATCTATAGTTCCAGATGCTGTAGGTCATGCCTATGTATGTATATTTTTCACTGTACTATGCTTTGTAGACATGAATGTGGGGCAGATCACGATTTCCCTGAGAATTAATACTATGACTGGACTTGGAGTACTAATCGAGTAACATGGAGTAGCATGGAGTAAATCATAGCATAACTTATCTGATGATCTCTCAGATAGGCAGATAAAAAAAACTATAGATGAGGGGAAAACTTATGAAAATATGGTTCAAATCCTATGTGAAATGTGTATAAGGGATAGTATGCATTCGTTACTCAGGAAAGCTGGTATACCTCAATTGTACATAGAGCTTCCACAAAACTATGGGGCCATAAGTATGACTTACTGAAAATAAACAGGCCAATTGGTATTGATGTGAATAAAATATTTTATAAGTAATAGTATAGTATAGGGATTATAGTTTGACTGCCAGTTCTATAATTTACTGGCTGTATGACTCTGTGAGGAAAAATTAAACTGTGTTTCCTCTGCTCTCATCCCGTAACAATCAACATAGAAGACTTCTGTTACCAGACGTGTGGGTATTTCTTCCCACCAACAAGCAAGCTATCATTTCTGTGGTGGACACCAGCTATTTACCCAGAGATGGCATCAGATCCCACAGGTTGAGGGCTCAGTCTCTAAGACTGCCCCCTACTTCAGATATCAACAGCAAACTCAGGATTGTTCTACCAGTGCTTCTGACCTACTGGCTATAAATAGATTATCCCACCGCCCCCTTCTTGGGTTCGATTAATTTCCTAGAGCGGCTCATAGAACTCAGGGGAACATTTAGCTTACATTTACCTGTTTATTGTAAAGGATAATACGAAGGATACAGATGAAGAGATGTGTAGAGCAAGATATGGGAGGGGGCATGGAGCTTCCATGCTCTCCACAGGTGCACCACCCTCCAGGAACCTCCAGAGTTCGGCTATCCAGAAGCTCCCCCAAAACAGTCCTTTTTGGTTTTTATGGAGCCTTCATTAGATAGGTATGATTGATTAAATCATTGGCCACTGGTGATCAGCTTAACCTTCAGCATCTCCGCTTTCCCTGGAGGTTGGGAAGCAGGACTGAAAGTGCCAACCTTCTAATCCTGCAGTGGCTTGATTAGACGAAGCCCCAGTTCTGTGGACCAGCCCCATTCTGATGCTACCAACACCCCGTCCCCCAGTTGTCTCATTAACATATGAAAATACATCACTTTGGAGATTCCACAGATGGTAGGAATTGTATGACGGGGAAACAGGGATGAAGACCAAGTACATATCTCACAATACCATGATGACATTCAGCATGTTATTCAACCTCCTAACCTCAGTGTATTACTTTATAAAATTGGGATAATAATATTTAATCTATAAAGCTGGTATGAGGACTTAATAAAATATTAAACATACAAACATGTAATACAGTGACTGACACACAGTAAAGGCAAAATAAATGTTAGGTAACAGTATTTTTTATTCTTACAGAAATCAAAAATCAAATAAGAATGTATCCTTTATTTTCTCTTCAGTGACAGAGGAAAACTGCAGAGGCTACTTTCACTAACATAGCCAGGAAGACACAGTTTAAAAGACAAATATAAGAACTATTACTGTTGTACTCAACCTTAGAACCATACTTTATGTAAAACAATTAAAAAAGAGGCCTTGCCTCCTAAATAAAATTATATGTTCCCTTGACAGAAAGTATGAAAGGTTATTTAGAAAGGTTGAGGGTTGACCTTCTTTGGTTTATCAAGGAAGAGTTATTAAGAGTTGATGGTATACACATGATCTTCAGATTTGATTTTATTTTTTAAGGCATTCTGGCAGTGACAGCTCCTTCATTCCTTTTCCACTACTTCTCGGTGTCAATCTGTTGCTAGTTGCAAGGAGCCCTGGACCAAAGACCATCAAATGAGTATAGTAAGGCATGTGGAAATGATACTTGGTTTTAATTAGGCAACTTTGAAGGAAAGGCAACATAGAATGTGAAATGCAGAAAAGAAGTAATTATTGGCATTAATAAAATCATCAAATTTTAAGTTAGCAATTGGGAGGTGGTTTAAAGGGAGCAGGAGAGGCAATGAAAAACATTCGTCCTCAACACACCTTTAAATAGTATGAAATAATACTAGAAAAAATTCTTTATCTTATATTCCTATTTCTTTTTTCCCCCTAACCTTATTTCCTGCTATTTTCCCAAACAAACTCTGATCTCGGCTACTCTTAAAAAATATTCAGCCTTTGCTGTCTTTATAGAGTTGTTTATGCTCTTCCTTCACAAAGAATGCCAACCCTCCTAAGGGGGGGGGGAAGAAAAAGTAATATTGTCAAAATTTTACTTTTCCTTTAATGCTAATCTCAAAAGAGAATTTCTTTAAAAATTACTCTGGAGAGCTTCCATTTGAGTGTAAGCTCCCCCCTCCCTTTCTGGGTGTCCCTCGTTCTCCAATGCCTTTACTGGAGTCCCAGTGTAAACTATTATGTTTTAGAGAGCTAGGGAGAGAAGGAGAGAAAGTGACAGAAGCTGAAGGAAAACCAGCCATGTGAATTGTGCAGGTGACTTAGCCTATAATTTCAGTGAATGTGCATATGGCCCAAGCTAAAGCTGAGAGGTGGGATATTTGTTTTCCGAAGGAGGTCCCAGTTTCCTGCATGCCTAGCTTACTTTCCCATCTCACCCTATTGTATTTAATTCCAGTATTTAAGATATATATATTTTTACTAAGTGCCTCTCAAACTCAAATCAAAAGCTGCGTTAGGTTGTTCAGTTGAAAAACAGTGATTTTTCTTACTGTAAATGTAGCAGTCCCCCCTTATCCTTACAGGATATGTTCCAAGACCCCCAGTGAATGTTTGAAACTACAGATAGTGCTGAACCCAATGTATACTAAGTTTTTTCCTATGCATACATACCTATGATAAAGCTTAATTTATAAATAAGGTACAATAAGAGATTAGCAACAACTAATAATACAATAGAACAGTTATAACAGTATCTGTCATAAAAGTTATGTTGGTCTCTCTCTCTCTCTCATTTAAAATGTCTTATTGTGCTGTACTCACCCTTCTTGTGACTATGCGAAATTATAAAACGCCTGCATGATGAGATGAGGTGCAGTGAATGACATAGGCATTGTGACGTCCTATTAACCTTCAACGCTAGCGCTGTGGACACTGAGACATACTGTATGGATCCATGGACAAAGAAAT
This sequence comes from Indri indri, assembly GCA_004363605.1. Lineage (NCBI taxonomy): Eukaryota > Metazoa > Chordata > Mammalia > Primates > Indriidae > Indri > Indri indri. The sequence continues at coordinate 23,568 of RJWJ010011994.1, forward strand.
GATTCACGTCCTGGGTGGGAGGGAGCAGGACAGCATGAAATTTCGTCACACTACTCGGAATGATGTGCAATTTAAAATTCATGAGTTGCTTATTTCTAGAATTTTCCATTTAATATTTTCAGAACATGGTTGACTTTGGGTACCTGAAAACATGCATAAGGGGGGAATTATTATTGTATTATTTTTGTCCTCTATCCTGCAATAGACTCAACGCTGCTTTCTTTTTTAGGAAAGCTACCTTCAGACTTTGGAGTTACTCAAAGCTCTCTGAAAATATTTGACCTGTGAAACAAAATGTATTTACCTCAAAATATAGAAAATTGAAACATTGAGTCAATATTTACTGAAATTTCTAGAAAACAGGAAATCAACTTTTATGAGGGTAAAATTAATATTTGTAATAAATTTTCACAATTGAAAATAATGTGTAACACATTTTGTCTATTTGCAACAATTCCTGAGTATGTGTTCTAAGAAGCCAAAGGAAAATTCGAATTTAATTAGTCACTTGTAGCCACATCATTTCAAATGCAAAGTAACGCAAATTCTTTCATTTAAAAAAAAATTCACAAAATATGTAGTATGGAAATCGAGTGCTTTGCAATATGTTTGATCGTCTATGAGGTGGGGATTTTAGAAGCTACAGTGCTTAGGATTTTGTAGGACAGCTTTGGTTATCCTTACTGAGAGATGATACTGAGATACCACAATTGCCTTCCTAGGGATTTTTAGGAGTATATTTAACTATGACGATGTAAGATATGATTCAACTCTGTCTCTCTTGTGACACGCCTATGTCTCCCATTATAGATATCTATGCTATGATACTTTTATAATCCTTTCCTATTCTTGTTATATAATCCCCCCTCTTTTATGTTTACTTTCTATGCTTCAGATCCAAATTGCTAAGCTTTTAACAACGTAACTGGGTTGGCGAAATGCACATAGACTCAGAAGTGTGGGAAAATTATAGCTTAGCTATTTTATGTAATTGATCTAAATATTTTTAACAAGCTCTTACTCCACTGGGCAGTGGAAAGAAACATGTTGATCAGCAATATCTCAGCATCTCCCAGTTTTAACAATATCTTTCAATTCTAAATAGACCCTCTCTGTTAAATGTTCAATCAAGTTAGAAGTCAAATGCCTTTCAGGGCTTCTTCAATTTTATCCTTTACTCTTTCCAAAACAGCATCTGGATATAAATGAAAGGTTCTCATTGTGTTTCATGGGAGCAGGAGGGGAGTTGTCTGGGGTTTTACCTAGTATTGGACTTCTCTCAAGGTTGGCTGATCTGGTATTTGTGTGTTCACTGGTAGTGTCTGCCGAGGTGCAGTTATCTTTATTCATGGGTATTCAGCTCTTTCGGCTACTGCAGTCTATGGCTGGTGACCTTGTGGTCTGACCTTTTAGCTCAGTATTGATCATTTAGTCCCACCTCAGTAGTTGTTGCAGTTACAGATGCACTCTGAAGTCTACTGATGACTGCCACTGAACCTCATCCTCAATGGTCAACCCTATTGTTCTTGGGTACAAGGCCACTCTGGCCATACTGTTCTTAATAGTGAGTCTCTTTTGGTAATCTCCCTAGGTGGACTCTCTCAATTTCTTATCTCACTATTTTCAATTGTAATCCATACCTTAAAGTTCTCTCTTATAACTTTTTTTCTTTATCTTTACATCTTTCTAAATTCAAACTCAATTTCTATTTTTTTCCTGTTAAATGTATTTATTTATTTATATTTTTAAATTAACAAATAATGCTTATATATATTTACTGTGTACAAAACGATGTTTTAAAATATATATACATTATGGAATGGTTTAATCAAGCTAATTAACACAGGCACACACACACAAACACACTGAAGCTAGCTTAAGTTTTCACAACTTATAGTCATTGAATAAGATAATTTTTGCAATGCTTTTGCCTTAGTTCATTTAAGCTGCTATGACAAAATCCTGGATAGCTTATAAACAATAGAAATAGATTTCTCACAGTTCTGGAGGCCGGGAAGTCCAAGATCAAAGTGTGGCAGAACTGGTGTCTCTTGTGGGACTGTTTCTTGGTTCACAGATGGCACCTTCTCTTTGTGTCTTCACATGATAGAATGGGCAAGGCAGCTCTCTGGGGTCTTTACTATAAGGAAATAATGCCATTCATGAAGGCTCTTCCCTCACCACCTACTCACCTCTCAAAGGCTCCACTTCCTGATACCTTCACGTTGGGGGCAAATATTTCAACACATAAATTTTGGGGAACACAAATACTGGACCATAGCAGTCTTTCTGGCTCATTATAATTCATGTATCAATACTCCTTACCTATAGGAATGGAATACTACAGTTAATTTTGAAGGAAAAGACTCTACTCTCCTAGGCACACTTGATTGTGTCTAGGAGGGAGAATGATTGACCCAAACTGAGCCAATCTTTTTCCAAAGGTGCCTTGTTGCAGCCCTTATTTATCAACCAGAAACAGAAAGCAGAATGGGTAATTATGTAGGTAGATAAATAATTGCTATGTTTCAGATATCTTTCCATTCCCTATTCCCATCCTTTTCTATGGCCTTGCTACATCCTCACCCCTGGACGATAAAAATACTTTGTATTCTCATAATAAATTATCATTATATTTCCATAAGCTAGCTCAGGTTGATTTCTGGTATATTTAATTAAAGGATGAATTGACCCATCTGTGAGATTTATTTCTTTCATGATCAAATTACATGACCCAAAGTGAAATATTAATAGAAAGTTTGGGGCCAAGATGGTGGACTAGAAGCAGCCTGCACAATGTTGCTCTCACATAGAGGATAGAAAGTGGTGAACAGATACCCACCTTTGGATCAGTCCTCTGAATGAGAGCACTGGGAGTCCATGGAGAGGAGACAGGAGTGAAGTGAAGAAGATAGAAGTGGGATGAGCTGCTCAGCAGCACTGGAGGTAATTAGGAAAGGTGCCCACATGTGAGAAGGGGACAGAGGAGAAAATCCCAGGCTCTAGGAGTCCTCTGAGGATATGTTACCATAGTGGCAGAAGGGTCCCTCCACTGCAGCAGGCCTCTGGACTGATACAGAGACTAGACTGGGGGCTGTGCATCTGTGTTGCTCTGAAGAGAAGGGACAGCTGGCTTGTGAGTACTGGGCATTGCAGCTAGTGCCATTGTAACATCTGGAATAATACTTTTGCCCAGGGGTCAGATCTGTGATTGCAGCCACCTTCATGCCCCTGCCAGGTGAGGATGGAGCAGGGAATCTGGTGCTCTCATGTACCCCATGGGCAGGTGATGTGCACCCCTTCTGCTGCTGCCATCAGGGGCCCTGGGCACAGCTAGAAACCATGGTCCCACCACCCAGTGCTGTGGCCTGGGCAATCCTGCTCAACCACACTTTCCATGGGAACTAGGTGGAGCACATGCCTGCAGCACTGGGCACCCACTGCCCACTGCTGGGGCAGTTGGACTCCTGCTTCACTGCTGCTGCTGCCTGAAAGGTCCTGAGCAGGATCAAAGCAAGTACAGCCACAACCTTTGGATCTGGGTGGTCTGCATACCACAGACGTGCACAATCCCACACGGGTACCCTGGGTCCCTACCTCTACATGCACCCTCCCTTCCCCACTCATGTACACCACTCTGCACTGCCCCAGCCCATGAGTGTGAGTGTCATACCCCACAGACATGCTTTATCTTGCCAAGGCACCTTGCCCCACAGGTCTGCTCCGTCTGGGAGTCCTGTTCTGCTCCATGCATGAGCTGTGACCAGCTGGCCTATTCCACACTGGGGGGCTGCTCCACTCCATTTCCCATAGGCCTGCAGGGCTGCACCACCCTGTGAACCTGCTACACCTTGCACCATACCCTGTGTAGACCTCACCCTGGCCATGCACCTGGCACCTTGGCTGTCCAGGCCTACACATGTATAGATCGTGCCCAACAGACCTCCTCTATCCTATGTGCATGCCTTGTCCTGCTGGTCAGCTCCATCTTGTGTGTGCACCTGGCACCGGAGGCCAGTCCTGCCACAGTGGCCTGGTGACAACCACAAGGGAAAAGGGGAGACACAGCAGAGTAGCAGCGTTAAAGGTTCACGGGGCATCTGCCCCTTTCCTGCCTGACCAAGTTTTCTGAGAAGGGCACAAGCATGGCATCCAAGGTCCCATCCCTATCTTCACGAAGCAACAGAGGTTCCAGCAGAGGAGAACAGGTGCACTATATCTGCTACCTGTTTTGAGCAGAGAGAAGTGGCCGCAGATGAGAAGGCACCAGCATAAAAGCTCCAGCAACATGAAAAACCAGGCAGTCTTGACACCCCAAAGGATCACAGCAGCTCTCCAGCAATAAATAAAAAATTCACTAAAGAGATATATAACATTACAAAAGATTTATCAGAACTTAAAAAAAATGAAAGAATCATTTATGGCATTTCAAAATACATCAGAAAGCTTTACCAACAGACTAGACCATGCAAAAGGAAGAATTTCAGAGTTTGAAGACAAGGATTTCAGAGTAACCCAAGTAGTAAAAAAATGAGAAAAAGAACAAAGAAGAATGAACAGTCATGATGAGAAATACGGGATTATGCAAAGCAAACTAATATAAAAATCATGGGTATCCTTGAGGGAAAAGAAGAAAAATCAATAAGCATTGAAAACTTATTTGAGAGAATAATAGAGGAAAACTTCCCTGATATTGCTAAAGGCTTAATTATCCAGATAAAAGATGGTCATCAAACACCTGGAAGATTCAGAACAAATAAGACATCACCAAGACATGCAGTCATCAGCATGACCAAAGTCAAGGTGAAAGAGAAAATCCTATAAGCTGCAGGATGAAAACAACAAGTTACAAAGGAAAACCCATCAGACTAACAGCAGACCTCTCAGCAGAGACCTTTCAAGCCAAAGGGACTGGGGTCCCATTTTGAGGCTTCTTAAACAAAATAACTGCCAGCAAGAATTCTGTATCCTGGAAAACTAGGTTTCATAAATGAAGGAAAATAAAGTCTTCCCAGACAAGCAAACACTAAGGAAATTTGTCATCCACTAGACCTGTTCTACAGGAAATACCCATCAATTTTAAAATACCCAATAGTTAAAGTTCACAGCTCTTATAAAATAGTGACACAAGGGAGAAAACAAAGTAGCTAGGTATCATTCAACATGACGAGCAGAACAGTATCTCACATATCAATACTAACATTGAATGTAAACATTCTTAATACACCTTTTAAAAGATATAGACTGGCTGAATAGATTAAAAAACACACCCCAAGTATCAACAATCAGCAAGAAACCCCTCTAACATGGAAGGATACTCATAGACTCAAGGTAAAGGGCTAGAAAAAGTATTCCATGCAAATGGAAACCAAAAGTGAGCAGGTGTAGCTATTCTCATATCAGATAAAATAGACTTTAAATCAAAAATAGTATAAAAACACAGAGATTGCCATTATATAATGATAAAGAGAGCAATTCAGCAAGAAGATATAATAATCCTAAATATATATGCACCTAACACAGGAGCTGCCAGATTCATAAATAAAATACTACTAGATCTAAGTAAAGAAATAAACATCAACACCATAATTGCTGGGACTTCAACACTCCAATGACAGAATTGGACAGATTATTGAGGGATAAGATAAAAAAAAGAAACACTGGACTTAAACAGGGATCTAGAACAAATGAACCTAACAGAGATCTACAGACTATTCTATTCCAAACTACAGAAAATACTTGCTTCTCATCAGCATATGAGATATTTTCCAAGATAGATCATACCTTAGACCACAAAATAAGTCTCAGCAAATTCAGAAAAATTGAAAATTTTCCATTCTCAGATCACAGTGCAATAAAACCAGAAATCAATTCCAAGAGGAACTCTTAAATCTACACAAAGTCATAGAAATTAAACAACCTGCTATTGAATGATTCTTGGGTCAATGACAAAATTAATATGGAAATTAAAAAATTTTTTGAACAAAATGACAATCATGACACAGGCATCCAACAATCTATGGGATGCAGCAAAAGCAGTGATGAGAGGAAAATTCATAGCTGTAAATGCTTATATCAAAAAGATAGAAAGATCACAAATTAACAATCTAACATCACACCTCAAGGAACCAGAAAAAGAAGAACAAAGCAAACTCAATGTTAGCAGAACAAATAACAAAGCTCAGAACAGAATTAAGTGAAATGGGAAAAAAATACAATCAACAAAAAAAAGGTGGTTATTTGAAAAGATAAATAAAACTGATAGAATAGCTAGATTAACCACAAATGGAAGAGAAAGGACCCAAATAAACTCAATCAGAAATGAAAAAGGAGACATTGCAACTGATACCACAGAAACATAAAATATAATCTGTGAATGCTATGAAATTTTCTAGGCACACAAACTAGAAAATGTAGAGGAAATGGATAAATTTCTGGAAATACACAGTCTCCTAAGCTTGAATCTGGAAGAAATATAAATCCTGAGCAGTGAAATTGAAGTAGTAATAAAAAATCTATAAACAAAAAGAAGCCACAGACCAGAGGGATTCATAGCCCGATATTACTAGACCTACAAAGAAGAGGTGGAACCTATTCTACAGAAATTATTCAGTAACATTGAGAAGGAGGAAATCCTCCTTAACTCATTCTACAGAGCCAATATCACCTTGATACCAAAGCCAGGAGAGGGCACAACAAAAAAACAAAGCTACAGACCAATATCCCTTATGAACGTAGATGCAAAAATTCTCAACAAAATACTAGCAAACCAAATTCAGCAGCACATCAAAAAGGTAATCCACCGTGATCAAATGGGTTTCATCCCAGGGATGCAAGGATGGTTTAACATATGCAAATCAATAAATGTGATTCACCACATAAACAGAAACAAACACAAAGACCACATGATCATCTCAATAGATGCAGAAAAAGAATTTGTTAAAATTGACCACACTTTCTTAAACTCTCAACAAACTAGAAGAACCATACCTAAAAACTATAAAAGCCATATATGACAAACCCACACCCAACATCAAACTGAATAGGGAAAAGTTGAAAACATTTCCCCTAAGAACTGGAACAAGACAAGGGTGCCCATTGTCACAACTTCTATTCAACATAGTACTGGAAGTGTTAGCTAGAGCAATCAGGCAAGAGAAAGAAATAAAACATATCCAAATTGGAAAATAGGCAGTCAAACTATTGCTTTTTGCTGATGATATGATCTTATACATAGAAAACCCTAAAGACTCCACCTATAGACTCCTAAAGATTCCTAGAATTGATAAATGAGTTCAGCAAAGTCTCAGGTTACAAAATCAGTGTATGCAAGTAATTAGCATTTCTATATTCTAATAACAGGTAAGCTGACAGTCAAATCAAGTACTCAATACTATTTACAATAGCCACAAAGAAAATAAAATACCTAGGAATTTACTTAAGCAGGTGAAAGATCTTTATAAGGAGAACTACAAAACACTGATGAAAGAAATCATAGATGACACCAACAAATGGGAAAACATTCTATGCACATGGACTGGTAAAATCAACATTAATAAAATGTCCATACTTCACAAAGTTATTTACAGATTCAATGCAATGCCATCAAAATACCAACATTATATTTCACAGATCAAGTAAAAATACTCTATACTTCATCTGGAACCAAAAAAGAGCCTGAATAGCCAAAGCAATCATAAGCAAAAGGAACAAATCTGGAGGCATCACATTACCTGACTTCGAATTATACTACAAGCCTATAGTAACTAGAACACCATGGTACTAGTATCAAAGTAGAGACACAGACCAATGGAACAGAATAAAGAAGCCAGAAATAAAACCATCTACTTACAACCAACTGATCTTCAACAAAGCAGATAACAACATGTACTTGGGGAAGAAAGCCCCATTCAATAAATAGTGCTGAGAAAACTGGATAGCCACATGCAGAAGAATGAAACAAGACCCTTATCTCTTGCCACATACAAAAATTAATTCAAGATGGATAAAAGACTTAAATATAAAGCATAAAACCATAAAAATTCTAGGAGAAAACACAGAAGAAAATCTAGATATTGATCAAGGCAAAGAATTTATAGCTAAGACCCCAAAGGCAAACATGACAGTAACAAAAATAAATAAATAGGACTTAATTAAATTAAAAAGCTTCTGCACAGCTAAGGAAATAATGAACAACCTAAATAGACAACCTACAGAATGGGAGAAAGTATTTGCAAGCTATACATCCAACAAAGGTCTAATATCCAGAATCTACAGAGCACTCAAACGAATCAGCAAGAAAAAAACAAACACTTTCAGTAAAAATGGGCCAAAGACATGAACAGAAATTTTTCAGAAGAAGAAAGACAAATGGCCAACAAACACATGAAAGAATGCTCAACATCACTAATCATCAGGGAACTACAATGAGATACCACCTTAACCCAATCAGAATTGCCATTATTAAAAAGTCAACAAACAATAGACACTGGTGTAGATACAAAGAGAAAGGAATGCTTATACATGGTTGGTGGGAATATAAATTACTACAATCTCTATGGAAAACAGTATGGAGATTTCTCAAAGAAATAGATGCAGACTTACAGTTTGATCCAGCAACCTCACTGCTGGGTATCTATCCAAAGGAAATGAAATCATTTTATCAAAAAGACACCTGTATTTGAATGTTTATTGCAGCACAATTCACAGTTGCAAGGATGTGGAATCAACCCAAGTGTCCATCAATTCATGAGGGGATATAGAAATTGTGGTGTGTATATACCACTCAGTCATAAAAAAGAATGTAATAATGTCTTTTGCAGTAACTTGGATGGAACTAGAAACCATTATCCTAAATGAAGTATCTCAGCAATGGAAAACAAATACCACATGTGCTCATTAATAATTGGAAGCTAAATAATAGGCACACACAGGCATAAAGAGATGTAAAGGACATTGGAAACCAAAAAGGGTGGAGAGTGGGAGGTGTTGATGGGTAAAAACTTACCCGTTGGGTACAGTAAACACTATTCTGGTGCTAGACATACTAAAAGCCCCCAACTTAAGCATTATAAAAGGTATCCATGTAACAGTACATTTGTAACCTCCTAATATTTTGAAAAAAAAAAGCAAAATGGAGATTTTAACCTTTATTTCTGCATGCTATAAATGAACATCATAGAAAAATTGTTGACAAATGTGATAACTCAAACTAGTCTTCTTGCAGTTGTAGAGGCGAATAGAATCTGTTCTCCTCATGAGTCTCCATATTGCTGGGTTCACATTACATATTGACTGCTTTAACCAGTTGCTACAGTAGCAGCAGAAGAGAAAATCTATTTCTATTGACAGATATTAAAACATTGTCTACCTGTCTGTTTTATTAGTATACTGGTGAATATTTTGCTTTGACTACTGCTGGGATTTTTAAAAGCAAAATTGCTTTATTATGAATTTTATTTTTAATACAATCTTAGCAATATTTCCAGCAATCTTGAAATACTGATCTTGGTACCTACTGGTTTTTCTTACATGAATCCATTTCCTTTCTTCTGGTTTTCTCACCTCAATTTTTCTTTAAAGACCTTTTCCTCCTCGGTTCTTGCAGCCTTGCTGAATCTGTCAGTCTAGGTATTCTGGCATGCTCTGAAACAACCCATCAGGTTTCATTCTCTAGTTCTTGATGTAGTTCCTGGATTTACCAAGCCCTGGTTGTGCCTATTTTCCTTGACACTTGTGCATTACACCATATTTTTCCTCCAAATGCCATCTTATTATATTAATAAATACTATTTTGCTGTTTGTAAACAAAAATGATAAGGAAAAACTATTTTCTCATTAAAAAAAGTAAACTGCCAATCTGTGATACTGATTTGTCTTTGAGTTGACAACCAGGTATTTTGACTGAGCTATTCATGCCTCAAAAACTTTTGTCTTTTTTAGTTAATATGCTATATTTTAGATTTTACTTGTGCTATTCGTGCTTTGATTCCATTTTTAGAGTTTATAAAAGTATTTCTTAAAAGATTTTTCAACATGGTAGAATTAAATAAATAAAGCGTACCCGCCTTTGAACTGACAATTCATTATCATGCTTTAATTCTTTTTGATTTAGTCTTTTTGACAATGTCCAAGAATTCAAAAAGACAAAAATACAATTAAATAACAAAATACAATTCAAGTTTCATGACAGTGTTTACAGTATCTAAAGTAGAATTGTTTCAAATTGTTTAGAATATTAAAGAATAATCAACATGATTTTCTGGTAAATTCTTTTTCATATGAATAATCTCCTATCTGAAATTACTCAACTCATATAGATTTATGTTTATTTTCTTCCTGCCTTTTATACTGTATCATGAGTACTATTTTATGCAATCATACAAGTATTTATAAACATATTACACACAATGCATTTATGTTTATAAATTTTTAAATATTGAAACAATGTTTAAACATACAGAAAAAGGGAATACATAATTTTGTGTACAGATGTATATGTGGAGGCTTTATGTGAGTGTGTGTATATGTGTGAGTGCATGTATATATGTGAAAGTATGTGGTCATTTTTTTATTTACAAACACCTGATGGGTGACTGACTTCCATGTGTAAACAACTGCCCTGTTTCTGTCCTACATTTGTACCTAATTCTCTTATGTTGTCTCTTGACAACTTAGGGCCTTCAGATAGTAGGTGGGGTTTTAAAGGTAGTTTAATCTCTATGGACAATTTTGGTGTTATCCATAAGTAGCAGAACAGAATAGTTACTCCTTATATATTCATCACCCCAAAGTGAGAACCAGCAAAACAACGGCTAATCTTCCCCTATTGATTAACCACCTTTGTAATACTTTGAAGTGAATCCCAGCCGTATATATTTCTCCTATAAAGTATATATTTGATAAATTAAGGAATGCTCTTCTTTTAAAATAGCCGTAAAACAATCATTACATCAAAAATACATTGGGGTTCCACTTCTGATAATGGTGGGTGATATCAGACGAACCTTCCTGTTCAAAGTAATTATGAACTTTGTGCAAAATATATGAAAAACAATGGTTTGAAGACAACAAAGAGACACCAGAAGCAGAGAGAAATAGGAAGAAGTAGAGTCCTTGAAATGAAAAAAGTAAACTGGATAAGATCCATGTTTAACCAGCTGGCAATATGGAGACTCACGAAGAAAAGAGATTCTATTTACCTCTGCAGCTGCAGGAAAACTAGGTTGAGTTGTCGCACTTCTGAACTACAATTGAGATAATCCTTCCTCTAAAATATTAGAACCATTTTTCTTTGCTCTTCATTTATAGCATCCAAAAATAAAGGTCAAAATCTCCATTTCATTTTACTATAGTATAATAAACATACAAACCAGTAACATAGCGATTTATTACCATTATCAAGTATTACATACTGTATGTGATTGAAAGTGCTATACTTTCATACCCTTGGCAGCACAGGTTTGTTTACACCAGCATCACCACAAACATGTGAGTGATGCATTGCACTATGACATTAGGACAGCTACAATGTCACTAGGTGATAGGAACACTTCGGCTCCATTATAATCTTATGGGACCACCTTCACAGATGTGGCCCATCTTTGACCTAAACGTTGTTATGCGGTACATGACTGTATATAAAACTTAACTTCCTTTTAAAATTTCTACATGTAAACAATTTCGCACATTTCCTTCTATGTTGTCATCTCTGTTCCAGTCACCTAGGTATAAAATCTACTAGAAAGTACTTTCTTGCTGCTTTCATCTAGTGCAGGGGTGGGGAACCTGCAACCTTAAGGCCACATGTGTCCTTCTAGGTCCTTAAGTGTGGCTCTTGACTGAATCCAAATTTTATAGAACAAATCCTTTTATTTTTATTAATACATTTTTGTTCATCTTCTATATTTTTATTTTATTTTCAAAATGAACATATTTAAAAAATCAAAGAATAAAATAAGTAAAATAATCCTCCCAGATTGACTGGTACAAGTAGAACATTAGTAAGCCATAAAGGCCAAATTAATGGCTGCTACACTCATGATTTAATTCTAACTTCCCCCACCTGACTGGCGCCACTACCACATGAGGCTGGTTGGTGAGAATTTATGAGGGTCAAGTACTCCAGTCTGTTATCAGCTTTTGATGACGGTGCACTGTGTTTCCGTTTGAAGTTGAATTTGTGAATAGTTGCACAGCTCGACAGTATTTTTTAATTCTGTCTGCTTAATAGCCCATCATGTCAAAGAAGACCAAGAGAATGCTGAAGGAAGAAAATAGATATTTTAATGAAGACTGGGAATTGCAATATTATCTTGTTTCTGCTAAAGATAAGACAATTTGCTTGCTTTGTGATATAGCAATATCAACATTAAAGAAATTCAGTGCTCATCAGCATTATAACACTCTTAAGTACCACAAATATGTTAAAATAATAGGAGGGGCGTGAAAGGTTGTATGGAAGAAATTAAAAGATGAAAAGCAAAGGCAAAGACGATTCTTTCATGCAGCAATAAGACCTGGAAATAATGCCACTGAAGCAACTTATAAAGTAGCTTACATACTTGGGAGAAAAAGAGAATCCAATGTAAAAGTTGTGAAAGAATGAATGCATTGTCGAAGTTTTAGGATGCTCAGACCCCAGTAACATTTCAAAGAACAAACAATTGCCTCTTTCAAGGAGAACCAAAACTGCTCAGCAGCATGAATTAGCTTTCAGCTTACCAGGTTTTATATAATACTTCATTTGGGTCATAACAGAAGATTTTCTTTGCTGTGTAGAGTTACTCACTTTGGGCATTCTTGCAAACAGAACACCGGGAATAGATATCTTTAACAAATTTCAAGATAAATATCATGAAGTTGGACAGAATTTGGTAAATTTAGTGAGTGTATGTACAGACAGTGTACCTTCTGTGACAGAAAGCACGAAGAGTTTATTGCACAGATAAAAAAGTATTAACAAATCCAGATACTCTCCTTTCTTTTCATTGTATCTTGCATCAGCAAAATCTCTGTTCTTAAGCTATTATTTTAAGTGACACTTTGCAACAAGTTATAAGTATTGTTAACTATATTTGTGCAAATGCAGAACAGCATTGTCAATTTCCTAACATGCTCAAGTTGAACAGTGAGGTATTCCATGTGGATTTGAAATATTCTAAAATGTGTTGGCCATGGCAGGGACAAGTGTTAGCCAAAATTTTATCTCTGCGAGAACAGATAATTAAATTTTATAAAGACCAGAATCAGCAGTATGAATTATTGAAAGAAGATTTCTGTAGGAATGCAGAATTTCTGTGTGATATCACATCAAATCAAAAAAACTTGAATATTCCTTTGCAAGGTAAAACTAAGTCCATATATGATGTGTGACAAAAAATTCAAGTGCTTTGAAAAATATCTATTTTTTTTTTTCAAAACACTTCTTCAAAAGGAAGTTTCCAATGAACATTTTCTCCAGTTAGCAAAGGTTACTGATGAGCAGGATGATACATGTGAATCATCTGAAGAATATCCAGCTGTTACAGACCTACTAATTGGAAAATACAATGGAAGTTTCACTGTCTTTGAGAATCATGCCAACACACTCAAATTAGCATTTTGGCCTCACCTGGTTGATATCACCAAGGCACCTAAAGAGCTACAGATGGAATTGATTGAGCTCTCAGTAGTTGACATTTTAAAGTCCTTGTTTGATGCTAAGAAAGATCCAATTGACATATGGAAAAATGCAGTAGAATACTCACACCTTCAGCAACATGCCCAGAAAATGTGTTCTTGCTTTTCAACCATTTATTGCTGCAAATGTACATTCTCCTACCTAACCCAAATCAAGATGCCCTTAAGGTCACAAATGACTGATACCCATCTAGAGGATCAACTGTAACTGTGGACCTCCATGCTGCAACCAAGCATTCAAATGCTTTCCAACAAAAAGCAGACACAACAAAGTCATTAAAAGGTTAGTTAACTTTAAAATTAACAATTGGTTTTCATTTTTTGAAATTATTGAGTACATAATAGATTTTTACAAAATAAGTTATAATATGTTTTTAAGTATACCTAATTGAAGTTTCCTGAAAGGGGCCTTATTTGATTGTAGCTAAATTAATGTGGCCTTACAACACGAAAAATTTCCCCACTCCTGATCTAGTGTATTATCAAGTTAGTCTCATTGCAAAGTTTTTTGTTCATTCCTTCAGCTTTTTTTCTGCTGAAATTTCCTTCCTTTCCAAAAATAAATATGCCCCCCCTTATCCAAATATATAGATTAATAGGTAAGTGAATGGAATTACTAAAGGAAAAATAAATAGATCATTCTATTTTCTTGATACTCATTCTTTCATTTAAATACATTTCTTTTTTTAGTATCTCAGTTAAATTTAACATTTTTTTTCAGTATCTGTTAAATGACCAGTTTACCCTTGGCACTGAGTACATTGGTAGAAAAGGAACCTACTCTTGTAGTCCTCAGGAAATTTAGATCTCCTTGAAGGAATAGATTTATGTGGCCACTTTTTTCATTGTTCATCCAACACCTTCTCTCCTTTCTTTCCTGCTATCAGAACTATAGCTGTTTTGTGCAACCGCAATCAGTTCAACATCACGGGGTAAATCATGACTGATCTAAATTAACTCCTGTCTCTGCCTCTCTTGTTTGCCAGATATAACTTTTCCAACGCCACTTACAGCTATTTGAACCTTTTCTGGCCCATGAGGTGTATGGAGAAATCTTTGGGGGGTCTTCAAGCACTGCTTTTATATCCCAGCAAGAAGACATAGACTAAGGATACAAAAGCACTTTTCTTCCCTGCTTCCTAATTTTGAATAAAATTGTGATGTCTAGAGTTTGAAGCTGTGAGGCAATATGCTTATGACAAATAAAACAAAAACAAAACAAAACAAAAACCAAAAAGCCAATATGTCAAGAAGTATGGGCAAATGGAAGGAGTCTAAATTATTGATGACTTCCTTAAACTTCCTATTGCAGACTTGTTATTACATAAAGTAACTGTAGTTATGGTATTATCTGGTGGTTTTGTTGTTATTATTTGCTGCCGAAAAAATCTTAATAACAAGAAAGCATGTGATTAAGTTAACAAAAATGATGATGGGTTATTGTGTTATGGACAATCTGATTTGATAACTTAGTACCCTTGCAAGTTAGAAAAACCATTATGGGAGATTTGTCTTAACTGGCCAAGAGTTCTGCTGATTCTTAAAGTTTTCCCAGCTGAGAGAACATGAATAGTAGAATCAAGTAAAACCGAAATCTATTTTCCCACTTTCTATTTTTATGGAAGTTGAATTTACTGGCTAATAAAGTCCTGTTTATTTAAATTACTTTTGCTTTTATTATCCTTGGTAAATGGGGAAAAAATGAGTTTATAACATATATGTATTTTTTTCCCCAAAGTTTCTAGGTTGAAAAAGGTCTCCTAAACCGACAGCTTTCCAGTTGTTGAATTGCCTCTACAGATCCCTATCTCTTGTTGGCCAGGACTGTTCTTAAATTCCACTGATGACAAGGAATTGGAATCAGCACATTTTATCTTGAGGACTAAAATAAAAGTCCCAAAGCACTCCAACAGACTAATGGACCCTCTTTCAACTAAAAGTACCAACTTTTAAAGTTTCTGGCCATGGCAGGATGGAAGGATGGTCACATCTCATTCACTCTCTCCCCCAATCCCTTACTAACCATTACTAGATTTTATCAAAGGCCGGCTTCGGAGACAAAAGGCTGGAAGTCCCCTTGCTTAACTTCATTTGACCACTGGGTGCCCTCCTCCTGTTTTCCAACATGTCACCTGTCTGGACCACAAAGAACATCTTATTGCTGGATGACTGCTGGCTGCAGGCTGGTTTTGGCCAGTCTCCTGGACTTGTGCCTTGCATTTTACCTTTTTTATGTATAGGACCTAATTCATTCATTGTAATTCATTATAGTGAATGAATTTAAATGTTAAATCTCCACCCTTGAGTGAACATAGGTTGTATGTTTTTGTGTGTTACATACATGGAAACCTAATGCACATGCGTGCAGGTGTCCGCCATTAGTATTCGTGAACTTCTCCTATACTTTATTGTATATGTATATGTATTGTATTGTATACCCTGTCACCCCATCCAGCATATACACCTACTTCTTTCTCTCTTTTGAAACATAGCTTTTTACAGTTTGGGCCTGAGGTTCACTTCCTGCCTGAATGACCTAATTCCCTTAGAAATAAAATTCTCCTTTAAATTCAGTAACTATGTGACTCTTTTTCAATGAACAACCTTCTAGCGGTATTTGATTTATAAAAATACTTTCCTTCCGTCGAGTAGACATATGCACTGTGTAGCTGTTTCCCGTTGATCTGAATCCTAGTCTATGGAATTAGTCATGAAAATATTTAAAGATAGCTATTATTTCCTTGCTGACATCTTTTCCAGTTTACTCATCCCAAGTTCTGAAGAACAGATTTATAGTACACTAGTTTTTAAACCTTAGTCATTTGGAACCTACCTTCATAGTTTTATCCACACCAACTAAACTATCACTTATTCAATAATTTCCTTAATGTGACTCCTCTTTAACCTTAAATAATTCTAGCCTCACCCTAAGCAGTAATAAACATTAAATTGCTACTTTAATTTTCTAGTTATATTTTCTGATAGGCATTATAATAAATGAATATTAATATAGAAATGTTCATGTTCAGCATAAATTGTATGTACAATACATGTTGAGAAACACTGCATTAAATATTTTCCTGTACTCTGGTTTCTCTTCAGATTGTAAATATCTTTCGCCTTTTAAATATTTACCTATGCAGATTTTGTCTGTCTTAAAGCCTCCTTCCTTCCTTCCTTCCTTCCTTCCTTCCTTCCTTCCTTCCTTCCTTCCTTCTGACAAGAGAAATAACACTTTATTTAATATGACAGTAAAAAGTGTAAAGATTTTGAATCTTTTGGCTTTAAAGAGATCTATCATTTCATTATTAGAGACAGGTTATTTCATCTCTTAGGTACTATCATAAAATTCAGATTTTCTTATATTTGTTCAGACATGTGTTCTTTAGATCTGAATTAAATGCTGTTTATTAAAAATTAGGAATTTAGTCATGATGAAATTTTCTGCCCATATTTTGTTAAATTAATATAGAAATGTCTCAAGAAGGATAGTTATTTTAATAAAGAAATACTTTCTATAATTTTACCCTATTAGTAATGACTATTAATATAAACAAGACAGATTTGCTTGCAATTATTTTCTAGGAAAAAGTTTTAGTTATTTCAAGACAACTAAATATATTCACATGTAACATTTTTCAAATATCACTGAACAATTTTAGTGTCATGTAAAGGACAAAATTATTCTCTGACACGAAATAATAAACAGTAATGCAAAGAAAGTCGACAAGAATGTTGTAGATTGATAAATTAGAATAAAGTAAGGAAAGCTTTTTAAAATAAATAGCTTTATATGAAAATTACAATATGCTCTTAGAATGAAGAGAGAAAAAGCCCATATAAATAAAAAATTGATTTGTGCATAAATAGTTCAACTGGAAGGATACATTTTTGTTTTGTTTTATTTTGTTTGCTTTGTTTTGTTTTCTTTTTTTTTTATTTTTTTATTGTTTGTTGTTTATAGGGGTACAGGTGTTTAGGTTATGTATGATGCCCTTGCCCCCCCTTCCCCCCAAGTCCCAGTCCCAAGCGTGTCCATCTCTTGGAGGGTGCGCATTGCACCCTTTGTGTTTTGTTTTCTTAGAGACAGAGTCTCACTTCGTTGCCCAGGCTGGTCTCAAACTCCTGGGCTCAAGCAATCCTTCGGGCTCAGCTTCAGCTTCCCAAGTAGCTCAGACTACAGGCATGTGCCAGGGTGCCTGGCTGGAAGGACACCTTTTCTTAGATAAAATGTTGGATCCTAATGTATACTCATTTTGCAGGTGAGAATGTTTAGATGTAAAATAAATTGAAATAGCAATATTCGGCTTATGCAGTTAAGATACATGGCTTAGCCCTGAATGATACTTCTCTCCTTTAAATGTATTTGGGGAGGTAAATAAATGATAACTATTTAGATGCTTAAATAATGAGGGCTTCAGTCAACAGATTCTTTTGATACCACTTATTCTCCAAATGCCCAACATGGTCATGAAAGGAAACATAAAACAAAACAAAACAACATTAACAAAATAACACGTAAAGTACTAGCACAGATTAACTCCATGGAGTTTTAAAAGACTTAGGTAACATGTTTCATCAAGAAAGGCAGAATTCTTCAAATTAAACAGAATTTTTCATGGTTGGTGTTTAAATATAAGCTTTTGGCTTAGGTTGACTCAGGGACAATCTCACCTTATTCTTTTATTTAAAGCAACACAGGAGATTTTCTGGTTGAATCGTGTTGGTTTTTGTTGCTGTTGAATCTTATTTTTGTAGGTCTAAATCCCCCATTTAATCAATTTTGTAGTAGCTTTCTATGTGTTGGTAAGAAATATGTCTTTTTTCTCCTCTGCTTTCATTTTTCTTCCCTGTTTAAGTGAAGGATTTGTGAACCTTATTAAAAAAGGATTTATCCCATTTGCCTCTGCTTTATCCTACTAAATTACCTATGTTACTTTGTGACATGGAATTTGCTTAGTTGCTTTTATACTTTGGATGCAAGTATCATATTTAAGATCATATGAAGATGTGTTAAATCATTTGCTTGGTGTTCCACAGAATGAAATCTCCTTCAAGAAACCAGAAATAAAAGCAATAATTATCAGTATAATTTCTGTGCCAAGAAGTAGGAACATTTTCTTAAATAAGAAACAAAATACTCTGAGCTCTGAACTGGCAATCTCATGGTTCTTTGATACATATTTGTATTGAATTAGAGATTATTAATGCTCTTAATCAAATAATTTTTCAGCAGATCTAATATCTAAATTAGTTTTTTTGATAATAGTAAAAATTTATTTTTATTGTTATTTCTGTATTCTCCTCTCATCATACCAGTGTAATGATCTATGTTCAGGAATCAAAGCTAAAGGTGCAAGGATATGCTAGAAACGTAGAACAGAAACAGGAAAATTTACCTGTTGCTTCATTAACTCCATGGTGTAACCATCTAAATTAAAACATAAATATTATTATTAACATGGGCTTAATATGGCTTTTATTAGAATCTGTATTTATAGTGTTAATTTATCTGTTTGTATTGACTGTCTACTATAGAATACATTTCGCAAGAACAGACTCTTTGTCTCTCATGTCTTCTAGTGTACTTGCAAATATTCTCTGGAATACGTAAATGGCTTTGGATAATTTTACCATAAACTAAGTGCTGTCTGTGTTTCCAGGCCATATCCCAAAGTTTTAAGATTGGACAGAACTTTGAGCTTATCAATCTAATTTCCAAGGAAGAAATACTACACGTTGCATAAT
>RJWJ010011995.1:0-43031 GCA_004363605.1 Indri indri
CCCTCCTCTTCCTCTTTCTCTTTCTCATTCTCTTTCTTTTCTTCTTCTTAACACATGATCTTCCCTCTCCCTAGAATATACTGCCCCCCCATATTTTTACCCTTTTTTATTGACATAAAACTCACATACCGTAAATTCACCCTTTTATAGTATACAACTCAGTGCTTTTTAGTATAGTCACAAAGGTTGCGCAACCATCACTGCTGTCTAATTCCAGAATATTTTTGTCAGCCCCGAACCCAGTATCCATTGGCAGTCCCTCTTCATTCTCCCTCTTCCCAGCCCCTGGCAGCTTCTAATCTACTTTCCGTCTCTGTAGATCGGCCTGTTCTGGAGAGTTTGTAAAAAATGGAATCATACAACATGTGGTCCTTTGTGACCGGCGTGGTGGTTTTGAGGTTCATCCGTGTTGTAGCGTGGATCAGAGCTTCCTTCCTTTGTGTCCATGTACTATTCCATTGTATGGATCTGTCACCGTTTATCTGGTCATCAGTTGATGGGCACTGGGATGTTTCCATTTTTTGGCTGTGAAGAACAAGGCGTCTGTGACCACTCACGTGCTGTCTTACCTCTCACCAATGACATTAAAAATCCTCTGCTCACTCGGGCTGGCTGCGTGTCTGGTGGCAGGTGTGTGGCTCAGCACAGCCTTTCTCCTCCTGCTGGCCTCACATTGACCCCCTGTTAACACCCAGATGCCCTTGTTTTGGGGGGAGTGTGGGCAGCACCTGGAGTGGTGTGTGTCTCTTGGTACCAGTCACTCCCTTGAGTTTGAGAAACAAGTTGGCTGATTGAAGAGAGTCCTCCAAGTGAAGCTCGTGTAAACACAGTGCACCCTTTTTATGCAGGAGGAGGTTCCTGGTGCTGGAAAGTTCTATGTAAAGTGCCCCAGGGAAGGAAGCAAGGTTCATTCATTTATTCACCAAGATGGCACCTTTGGGCTGGGGTCCAAGGTGGCCTCATGGGTGGGGCCAGTCCTCTGTAGCCCTTGCCTGGATTATTCCTGGAGAGGGAGGCCCTCTGAGGGTGCAAGGGTTTATTTGTTCTGTTACCTTTGTCACTTTGTTCAGCTGATGTCTGGCCTCCTGCTAGGGTCTGCCAGCCTCTGGCCTAAGAGAACACAAAACAGAACTTCTCCGCCCTCCCTTAGCACACCAGCCTGGGGCACCAAGCACTGCACGAATTCCTTCTTCCTTCCCTGGCCTGAGCTTCCCGTGCCCTCCTGCCCTGCACTCCACCTCCTGCTCGACTCTGCCAACACTGGGGGCTCCCTGAGCACAGCTGTCTGGGCTGCCTTGTTTGTCCTGGCACAGTCAGCCCTGATCACAGTGTCGGGATCACGGGAAAGATGATGATGACGATGACGACAACAATGGCGATGACACCGAGATATTTGTTAAGGCTCACGATGTACCAGGCATTAGTCTATGTTCTTTGCATGTTTATAAACTCATTTAACCCTCACACGAGTTCTAGGAGGCTGGTGCTATCATTTCCATAGGCACATAGAGGTTAGGTCGTCTACACAAAGTCACACAGCCGTCAAGATCTGAGCATTCGCAGTCTAGCTCCAGAGCCCAGGCTTCCAACCACTGTGACAGTATTTACACATTCTCTTTCTCCCTCTCTCTCTCTCTCTCTCCCTCTATGTATACGTGTTGTTCTGGGAGGGATGGTGTCTACAGGCGATATAGCGGTGGCTTCATGAGCAGCCCTGAGCAGCCTGTATGCCCCATTGGGCCACACGGAGTCCTGGGGAAGGCTTAGGACCCCACGCTCTCATGGCCGCTGCCTGTGGCTAGGGGAGGAGGCCAGGATGTGGGTCGGAGCCCAGGACTCTGAGGCCAGGACAGAGGAGGCTGGCACCTCCTGGGCCCGTGTTATGCCAGGTGCTGGGGCAGCTCCCTCTGCCCAGCCTCAGTGCTGAGATCCCGATGCAGGCCGCCGGCTCGGGAGGGAGCCTCGGCTTCCTGTCCATTGTCTACTTGGGGCGCACCCAGCATGTTCCTGAGTGACCTAGAGAGGCAGGGAGGGTGGGGAGGGGCCGGCCCAGAGCTCAGTCCGGGTGGGAGAGGGGAAACGAGAGGGGAAGACCTGGTGTTTCTCCTTGTTTGTGTTTTGTATTAAAGAAAACAAATAATATCCTTTGAGAAAACCATTAAACAAAGAACATCCTAAGGCTCCAGGGGCCCATTGTGGCTCCTTGGAGCCCGGAATTCATTCATGCTTTTTGGCTAGATCGTTGGAGGCAAGAGAGACGGGGTAGGAGGGAAGAACTGTTGTTAAAATACATTTTGAAATGTGTCATTCCCTCCCTGGCCCAGTAGGCACCCAGGCCAAGTGGCCGTAATGCCAAGGTCTCTGTGTCCTGCCTCCCACTGCCCCTCTGGGAAGCTCCCCAAACTGGCCAGTCCCAGCACAGCCAGGGCTGTCGATGCCCACCCCACCCCTCCCCCTGGTGCGGGCTGAGCCCTGCGAGGGCAGAGCAGTGGGACTCTCCATTGGGAGCCTGAATCCAGAGGGCCGCACGTGCCCCACCACAGGGGGTCAGGGCTGCCAGCCCACAGAACCATGAATATTAGAGAGAATTCACTGTGCGACCTCTCTGGGCCTCGGTCTCCCTGCCTGTCAAGTAGGGGTCTAGGCCAAATGGACTCTCGCTGACCACTCTCCAGCAGACTGGGCTCTGTGGCTCCTCTCTCATCCCGTGCGTGCCCAGGTCCCTAGAGGTGGCATGGAAGGTCACACTCAGGTGTGGACTATGCATCAGGCCTGTACTAGGTATCCCAGACCCCAGCCAGACCACCCCCTGCCCCCAGACCCCACTACTGCCCCCAGGGCTGCCCATGATGGAATGGTAGTGCTGTCTATCATGTCACACCAGAACACTTTTCTGTTGCTGGGGGGCAGTAAGAACAGAGCTGGCCATCAGCCCAGCTTCTGCAAGTAATTCTGCCTGGGGCCTGACATTTACGGGACCAGCCCATGTTATACAGAGAGGGTCTCTCTCCAACCTTGATATAAATGTATAAATAATTGTTGTCGTGATGAAAATACACAAAAGACCATCCTTAGAATTTTCCCTGTCCCTCCTTTAAAGTTGAAAAAGGCATTTAGCTGTTCGCACATATCCCTGAATGCTCTCTAGGCAGAGTAAGAGAAGAGGATTTGGTAAAATTTGCACAGGGGGAGCCTGGACTAAGATTAGGAGACACATTTCCTCTGCACGGGGCTCAGGGTTTGCAGAATTTACCCCCTTGGTCCTCTCAACAGCCCAGGGAAGAAGGCATTAACATTCCCATTTCATTAGGGAATGAAGTGACTTGTCCTGGGGCGCTCGGCCAGTGAGCCGCAGCGCCTGGCCCCAGCTCTGTGGCTCATTCACCTCTCTGGACCACAGCATCCTCATCTGTAATTCAAGGGCTTGGATACGATGCATTTCAAGGTGCCCTTTGTCCCCACTCTCTTGTGATTCTATGGTTCCAGTATCATAAACCTGGTGGGAAATTCATTAACTCTAGTATTTTCCATTTTTCAGCCTGGATTGGGTGGTCAGAGTCTAGTCTCTCCAAACTCTTGGTTTCTTTTTGTTGTAGATACTGCTGTAGTTCAATGCAGTCCCAGGGGTGCTGTGCTCGCTTTCCAAAGTAACTAATGCTCCCCCTTCCTCCCCCCACCACGCAGGGCTACCACCCGATGCCCCACGAAGTGGAGATTGCGCACACCAAGAAGCTGTTCCGGAGAAGGAGAAATGATCGAAGGTAGGAGAGACTGCATCTTTGGGTTTTCTATGCCCGCGTTGGCTGTCTGGAGCTACCTCAGATCTGGCCTGCATTCTGCTTTGCCCGGTCACCAGCTGATGCCTATGGGATGAGGTTGGCAGCCTGATGCGGTTGGTTACTGGTTGGGATTCCCACGTGGGCGAGGCAACTCCGCTTCTCTTGTTGTTCCAGGGATTGGATTCCTTCAGGAGTCCAGCAGAGGGCCACTGTTACCACTGCCTCTTCCTGGGGGGGCCAGAGTGGGCAGGACCCAGGCTCTGCAATTCAGGAGGAGAAATGCGCTTTCCACGATCTCAGAGCAACAATGGCAGTCCCCAGGAATAGGATCTCACTGGCTGCATGTTTTGAGACATGGCCTCCAGGAGGCTCCCAGAGCTCACAAGTTAAAGGGTATCTGTCTTTCCTTCTCCTGTCATTGTCCTGGAGTTGTCCCTGGTGCATGCTGGCTCTGCTGTCTCAGGCGACAGACAGATCAGCAATGTCCCACTTAAACTAAGGCACAGACCAGGATCTCCTGTGGGGCCCAGAGTCCTGGGGGACATAAGGGGCCAGGGAAGGTGCAGTGAAGCAGCCTTGGATAGGAACAAGCAGCTGAGATTAGGCGTCCCGGGAATGTGTGCATTTATTGTCGAAAAGACTTGCTTATTAAGGAAAGGTCTTCAAGATGTATTTCAAGTGCAAAAATTCAGGTGCAGAACAATGTTTGTTGTGTGTGGCCATTTGTGCAAAAGGGAGAGTTAGAGCCTATTTTTTTGCTTGAATGTGCATAAATTATTTCTGGATGGAAATACAAAAAAAGAAAGAATAAAAAGGCTTATGCCTGAGGAATTAAAATGAGGTGTTCATTCCTCTGTAGGGAATTTACTCTTAGATAAAGGTGATGGCTCGTGGTCTTACCGTTAGTGAACAGAGAATGTTCGCGGAGAGCCAAGGAACAGCCAGCTGCATCCCTTGCTCTGGGCACTGGGAGCGCCTGCTTTCATGGTGGGTGGGCTCTGGAGCTGACCTGTGCCTCTGATCCTTCCTCTGGGTGCAGGCTGAGGACAAGCGTTGGCAGGTGGTGGCTACAGCTCTCGGGCTTGGTATAGGATTGGGCACCCAGAATGCCTTGTCATCCGCTGGTGGATTTAGTGGGTCTGGCACCAGTCACGGAGGACAGTAAATGTACACCTAGCTGGGAGGAAGGCAGCCCTGGCTGAGAAATCGGAACCACCAGTCGTGAAAAGGGAAAACTGAGCAAGGAGAGGCGGACCAAGCCCTCGTCCTGCCCTGAGCAGAGTGTGGTTAATTGCACTGTGGGTGCTGCGTCTTTGCTGTGCAGCGTCATGGAGGCTAACTCCTGGCTTCTGGGTTCCTGGTGGAGGGAAGAAGTAGGGAGCACACCTCAAGGAGAAATGGGGTTCACAGGGGCCTGGAGAGGTGTCAGGGAAAGCAGAGGCTTTATGTCCTCCCTCCCATGGCCCTGTGGTCCCTGACGGCAGGGAAGACCCAGAGCGTGTGTCTCAGAGGTGTGTGGAAGTCCCCAAGGTTCCCAAGAGAAGTCACCCTCTGACCCACTTCTCCGGGCCCAGGCATCTAGGCCAGCCCACATGTCCATTTCTGGGCCAGGTTTTCTCACTCAGCAGGAGTCCCCTGGACAGTGGCACAGTGGCAGGCCTCCGGAAAGCAGCAGCCTGGCCCAGGAATGTAGGAAGAGGAGCGCGGCATACGCAGACTGGGAAGCCGGGCTTCCGCTGGGCCGCACTCGCGTTAGCAAATGCCCGGGTGAGGTCAGCACACCTCACAAAGGCCGTGGACCGGGCCAGGCTCCAACAGAAGGCAATAAAGATGATTAAAAGGGTGGAAAGTATGTCCTGTGAGGAGAGCTGGAGGGCCGCAGCCAGGCAAGAGGAGGCCAGAGGGAAGGAACGTATGGAAGATTGACATGAGGGGCAGCTGCCTCCACCTCCACAGGGACCCAAGCTAGAGGAAATCAGCTTAGGGAGGAACAGAGTTTTCAGCTGAACCAAAGATGGACTCAAGGAGTGAACATCTTGACCAGCGGGAGCCCAGACTCTGCAATTCAGGGCAGCAGATGTGAACTGAGCAAGTAGCGCGTGCTAGTCAGGGCGCTCCACCCTCGTCCTGTATCATGGATACAGCCCGAGCCATCGCTCACTCAGAGCCTGGAGCTGTCCTGGAGTCCCCAGGGGAGGGGACTTTCGAGAGAAGAGCAGGCAGCCGTATGGGTTAAGGACCACACTGTCTGAAAGCAGGAGTCTCCTGAGTCCTTCTTGGGAAATCTTGTGATTCTGAAATTCAAAGAGCAGCTGTGGAATATTATCAGGTTTACCTCTAACCCTCCCAGCTGATGGCTGATAGTAGTGGCCTTGCTAAGTGCCAAACCTTCATGTTTGACCTTGGTTGTTAACGCTTTTGTACGGCAAGTTAACCTTCCTAATATTTTGGGTTTAAACCACACTGAGAGGCACTTACATTCCCCGGGCACACCAGGTGGCAAATGGGGAGGTGACCAGAATCAGGTTATCAGGTTTGGTGGCTGAAGGGCACAGCCGGAATCTGTGTCATGCCTCTCACCTCCCCTGTCATGTGAAGGGAGGTGGCCAGTTGTAACCCCATGGTGTCTCTGTGGCACTCCTTGATGCCTGCGGGAGTCTGTGGCCTTCCATCTCCTGACCAGTGCCTGGACTTGGTTTCCCATAGCAGCAGACTCCAGGCAGCCTGGGCGTGTAGCTGAAGTGCGATTGTGTGACTTCCCACGGCCTGGAGCAGGGATTTGCAAACAGGGACCTAGAATCCTAGTCTTCCGGAAGTGTGCGTCCTATCCCAGTTCCAGCTGGACTGCCAGGGGGCTTTGTGGCCCTACTGCTTTTATTTTCCACTTGTTTAAGTCTGAGGCAATTAGCAAGCTGAATAATGCAGCCATCAAGGCACGTACCCTGGAGTTAGGGGCTGGAAGGGAATCCCACCTCCTCTGCTCACTAGCTCTGTGATCTGGGCAAATTACTCATGTCTTGAAAACTCTTATTTTCTCTTCTGTGAAATGGGTCCTCTAACTGCGAGGCTTAAATGAGCTATTAATGATTCTTGTAAAGCACCTAGAAACAGTCTTAGTGCCACCTACAGGTGAGAGGGGATCCAAGGTGCTCAGGAAACCCGAGGTGAGTGTGGAGTACAGGTGTCTGCAGTGAGGCTCGTCTTTGTCCCGTGATCCAGGCAGCATTCTAGGTTTGCTTGTGAACCCAGAAAGCCTTGCCCTGCATTCCCTCCAGGGACAAGGCCCCAGGATCAATCGTTCCTTCTCCTGGATCAACTCTTAAAGCCCTGGCCCCACCGTCAGGGCCTCCCCGAGTCTGGGCAGGGAAGGAGGGCCCCTCGAGAGCAGCCATCCACAGGTTCTGACCCTACATTCCATGGGCTGCTTCAGGTAAGTCGTGGATGTCCTTTTTCCGTTTTGCAGAAAAAAATTAAGCTCACGGACAGTGCAAAGATTTTCTCCTTAAGAGTGTTCTTGAAATTAACAACTGGTAACCACTTGTTTATTTTTGGAAGCTAGTAAACGACAGTTTGCTGATTTCAGACAAAATTGTTCATTTTATGATATAAATCTACTAAACGAGCATTCCACGCATTCCTCAAAGAGCAGCGCGCCTTAGATGCCCTGTCCCCACACAAGTTGGAGGCCTGTTGCCTGGAAGGGGATCTGTTGAGGTTTGTACCTGCCAGCATGCAGGGCAGAAGAGCAAAGTCACTGGAGGGCTGAAGCCCTGGCCCACTGCCTGAGTTTACCTGAGTGAGGTCCCTCACCTGGGGGCATGGTTCTCTGCTCCTCCCCACCCCGGCTCCATTTTAAGAGATGAAGACACTGAAGCAATGCATGACTGTTGTGGTCAGCGTTCCCTAGGAAGCAGACTTTGGGATGGGGATGCTTAAAACGCAGGCAGGGGCTTTTTAAGGAATGCCCTTGGGCTCCGTGTAGTCGGGAGGAGGAACAGCGGGACCAGGCAGAGAGCAGGTGACCTGCAGTGCAATCTTGGAGAGGTCTGACCCTAGGGGGTTCTGAAGTTGGGGTGACTTTTAGAGCCGTCCCAAGATGGACTGAAGGGGCGGCCCTTCATCCCCTCATGCCCATTGGTCATCAGGTGGAGTTTGCCCGGAGAAGGGGTGTGACCCTGGGCTGAGCAGTGCTTGTCGGCCAGGGTGGTTTTCCTGGGGGGCCGGCGGCTGAGGACTGTCTGCCTGGCACTTCCAGGGGTACATTCCAGAAGGGGCATCTGGGCAGTATGTCATGGCTCCACCAGAAGTGCAGGGATGGCCCCTGCTCTTGAGGGCCTGAGGAGTAGCTTGCACAATGGCACTTTCACTCCGGAACCCACAATAACATTGAGCACGGTGGTCTAGCATCCACGCGTTAATAGGGAGGAAGCTCGGAGAAAGGAGCCATCCTAAGAGATGGTTCCCGAATGCTTCCTGGAGGAGGCAGGAATGGAACTACCAGCAAGACGCCAGGATGATTTGGAAGGGAGATGGGGGGTGTCGGGATGAGGGGAGCATGAACACCACAGCTAAGCAGGCAGGCATTGGAGCCAGAGATTCCCCACCCCACCCCCAGGAGTCCCCGACATGTCTCCTAGAAACAGAGCCAGAGGCCAGAGCTCAGCACGGCCACGCCCCCCAACCAAACTAAGTAGAGAGGAAAAGCCGGAGCCTGCAGGCTCCCGAGGACCCCGGCCCAGACTGGTAGCAGTCTCCACGGACCCCTCTCAACCATGAGAGGTGGCGGCTAATGGAGGCATTGGCGGTCCATCACACACGCCCGTGCGGCCAGGGAGACGGGAGAGCCTTCTCCAAATTAATTTGTTTCATTAAGTGAGGTCTCAGAACAGTTAATTTACTCCGTGTTCAAAGCAGTTTGAAAGGAGGAAGAAAACAACACCTTGGCCACCCCAGCTAGTGTCACATGGCTCCGCAGGGCCAGAGGCAGGGGAGCAAGCTGTCCCCCTGGGGAGCAGAGTTGGGCTGCACGCTGGACGCCACACAGTGGTCACAGCCCACAGCAGCGCTTTGTGTCTCTGTCCTACAGTTGACTGTGATGGTGGCCTTGGTGGCCTCTAATTGTAGAGCCAGTTAAGAATCTTGTCCCTCCCGTTCTTCCTCTGCCGACACGTACCCAAACCCTCGGTGTCAGCCGTCAGATTTGAGTTTACAAGCTCTCCGTGACATCATCTAAGTCACTGATAAAAACAAACAGGACATTCGGTATTAGTGGTGATGGCTATGCAACTTTGCGAATAGATGAGAAATCACTGAATTCTATACTTTAAAGGGGTGAATTTTGTGGTATGTGAATTATATCTTAATTAAAAAATGTTTTTTCAATGAATAGGGCAGGTCCCAGGATGAGGTAAAGTGGCAAGCCCTTGAAACACCTCTTCAATCTTAGTATTTGTAGGGTTCGCTAATTGTATCAGGCTGGTAACTCTTTCAGAAAAGGACATAGAATTGGTCTGGCAGTACTGGGTCTGTGTGAACCTGTGCTAGCTCTTAGCAATCACCTTTTTTCTTCTAAACCATCTGTTGGGGAATCTCTTTGGGAGAGATGTTATCTGTATTTTTCCGTAATAATTTTTGAGGATTGGATTATATATGCCTAGCTACAGTCTCTAGCTCTTTTGTTGTATTATTCAGGGTTTTCCAGAGAAACAGAACTAATAGGACATATTGAGAGGGGAAGAGAGGGATTTATTATGGGAATTGGTTCCTGGGAGACCAAGAAGTCCCGCAGGCTCCCCCCTGCAGCAAGCTGGAGAGCCAGGAAAGCCAGCGGGGTAGATCATTCCAAGTGCGAAGGCCGAGAGCCAGCGTTGACAGTGAACATACTGCGTGTCGCAGTATGAGACATTCAACGGCAGGATGAGATGAATGTCCCAGCTCAAGAAGAGAGAGAGAGAGTTCACCCTTCCCTGCTTATTGTGTTCAATTCAGGCCCTCCGCAGATTGGGTGGTGCCCACCCACATCAGTGAGAGCAATTTTTACTTGTTTTACTGATTCAAAACCTCCTCACAGACACACCCAGGAATAATGGTTTACCAGCTATCTGGGCATCTCTTAGCCCAGTCAAGTTGATACATAAAATTAGCCATTCCATCTCTTCTCCAGGATTGCTCAGACGTGGTCAGGGACCACTGATGACCTCATGTAAAGATTTCTCTTATCCTGACCAACGCTGCCCCATTTCTCAGGCAAGAGCACCGTTGCTCTCCTGTGATCTCCTAGGCCCTACAGATACTCCAGCTGAGTCTGCCTTTCCCGAGCCAACACGTGTTCTCTCGTGGAAAGCAAACTTGAAGTTGGGCAGGACTCTTTCTTTTAGTGACCTCTTAATTCTACATCGTCTGCCCCATCAGCGGCGTCACACTTCACTCTGCCTTCTCACTCTAAATGCGAAAATATAATTTTAGAGTTGTCATGGATGTTCTTAGGCCCCACTCCTTGACTCTGCTCTGACAACCCCAGGCTTTGATGGTCATCCCTGGTTATGGGAAGCCTCTCATTCCATTCTGGAACACACCTTACTCCTCCTTTGCACATCCAGGCTCATGGCGAGGGCCCTAGGGGACACTTATTGCCTCCTGAAACCCTTGTCCTTAAGTCACAGCTGCTGTCTAGAGCTTGCTGGTCCCTTTAGCACCTCAGATCATTCCACCAGTCATGGGGTCCTTCGTCCCACATAGATGACTGAGTCCCCAGATTTGGCCGTCAGAAACTGACCGGGAGAGTCCTTCATCTGTCCACCAGCTCATTCCCACGAGTTGTTATGTGAGCCCTTTGGGAAATACAGTCGATCCTCTTTACTCGTGGATTCTGTATTTGCAAATTCTCCTATTTGCTAAAACTTACTTGTAACACCAAAGTCAATACTTGTGTTTTTGTGGCCATTCGTTGACATGCACAGAGCAGTAAAAAATTTGAGGTGCCTGACCCGCAGGATCCCAGCTGAGGTCAGACCAGGTGGCGCTCTGCCTTCTTGTTTCAGCTCTCATGTTGTAAACAAGTATCCTTTTCATGGTCTACTTAGTGCCGTGTTTTTCACATTTTTGTGCTTTTTTGGGTGAACTTTCTGCTTAAAACGGCCCCCAAGAATAGTGCTGAAGTGCTCTCTACTGTTCCCGAGTGCAAGGAGGCTGTTTATGCGCCTCATGGAGAAAACGCGTGTGTTAGATAAGCTTCATTCAGGCATGGGTTGGAGCGCCCTCGCCGTGAGCTCAATGTTAACAGATTAACAGTGTATGTTAAATGAAGTGTCTTCAAACAGAAACACACATAAAACCAGGTTGTGTGTTGATCCATTGGTGAAAGTGTTGAGACCAGAGGCTCACAGGAACGTAACCCTGTATGTCCCCTAGGAATCCGTGTTTGCTAATTCAGTGTTTGTGGCAACATTACAGAACATAACTGTTGCAAATAACGAAAATCGACTGTGCTTGCTCTTTAAAACAGGGTAGAGAGATGATGAGGGTAAAGGAATATGTTATCAGCAACAGGATTTTGGACCTGAATGATTGATCTTATTTGTGTGGTGGTAGCAGAGCTGGGGGTGAGACGGGGTCGGGGGGTGGGGAAAACACTTCCTCTCGAGGTCGTTGTCCTGCCTGGTTTCACTGAGCAGGCCACTGCGTCATTTGCACCATCCTGGGATGACACCGTCGCTGAAGCCCCACAGATGGCTCAGCCCTGCAGTGACTGTCATTGCCACCCTGTCATCAGGAACCCGGAGACCGCGAGACAGATCCATGCTCACATTGCCCACGGTTTGTCTTTCTATCCCAGCAAGGAAATTGCCCTCATTAAGTCCCTGCTAAAGATAGATAAGAAAATGGGACAGGCAAACCCCCACCTGGCAGGCAGCCCTGTCAGATTCTAAGCAAAATGAGTCAGATAGGAATTATTTTTAGGATCCTTCTCCTCCTCCCTCATGCACACCCCCAAGCAGCCTCTCTCTCTCTCGGAAAGAAGAGCAGCTCATTTCTTCAAGCCAGATGTCCGGGGCCATGTTTGATTGAAGTGAATGAAGCCCCCAGTGTGCCTAGAGAAGACTCCAGGCTTCGTGCAATGCAGCCGCCTCACCCCGTGCTCCTGGGCAGAATGAGCTGCAGAGCGGGTCCCCATGGAGGCCGGCCATGGCTTGCCTGTGAGTGAGGTTCCTTCCCTGGGTCTCCCAGCTCAGGACTTCCTCTCAGCATCACATGTCACACTTCGTGGGAATACGAGGGCCTGAGGTCCCTCTCCTGTGTCCACGTGGGGGCCAAATGGGCACAAGAGGTGGTCTGCAGTTCATTTTGGCAGAGCCCCTGGGTGCCGGCTCTGCCCACCAGGCAGTGGGCATCTCCCAGTTCCGTGGCCACCACGGGAAAGCTGGGCACTGCTCTTCCTTCGTCACACTCTCCCCCTTTCCCCAGCTGTTGGAACTCATTCAGACCCCTGAGCCCTAAATCACCAAGAAGGGAGACCCAGGGCAAGCAAGGTGACCGAAGAGGAGGCAGCGGGCACATGCTGGCAGCCTGGAGGGAAGAAGCGCTGCCAACTAGGAAACTGGCCCTGGGGAGACAAATGCCATCTCCACAGGGTCTGCGCCTGGAATGAGATGGAGAAGGGACACCCCAGGAACCAGCTACCCAAGGTGGTTTAATTGCACCTCCCCAGAGATCTCGCAAACACTAACTCCTAACCCTTTGTCCCTCACTGGAGCCCCAAGTGACCTGGCCTCCCTGGGGGGCAGTGTGGACAGTGGGCAGCCCAGGCCGTGGGTCAGGGTCACGTGGCTTCAAGACCAGCTCATCTCTCATCAGCCAGGGGATCTTGGGAACATAAGGACCCTGGACAGCCATTTTTCTTACCATCCCCAAAGACATGACGTGCAGCTCACAGGGACACCATTAAATGACGGCAGGTACGAGGGAAGTCCTGATCCTGTGCCTGGCTCTGAGTCCGCCCTCAGAAACCGTGTGTCCCTGCTCCTTCCTGACATTCGCTCCTGGGACCCCTCCGCCCTGAGCAGTGTGCAGGGAAGGCAAGGACACTGGACCAGGAGTTAGGCGAGCTCGGTTTTATCCTTGTGGTATGGCCCAGAGCAATTCCCTTACACTTTGGGGGCCTACAGTTTTCTCAGCTATACAATGGGGCTCTGATTCCAACTCTCAAGTGTATTGGAAAGAGTGCAAGGCTGAAGACTTCCCAGGGATATCCCATCCCTTAACCACGGGATGGGTGGACAGAACCGAGAGATACTCCAGAGGCTGGCCTGAGCGTTCAGCACAAATTAGCATCCCCTGTATCTTCAGCCCAGTCCATGTGCCCTGTCCAGAAAGTTCCAGAAAGGCAGGCCATGTCTGCTGCTCCTATGTACATCTTTCCTCCCCCAGATCTGGTCCAGGTCTGCGCGCTGGCACCCAGCCGTGCTGGGCAGGGTCCCTCTACTCCGAACCCTCTGCCCTCCTGAGATCAGACGCTGCACAGGACCACCTTACTCGTAGCTGTAGCAGGCTTTGCATCCCGCCGGTGCTGAGGGTCTTTGTGCTGGGCCGACAAGCAAACCGAGGCCATTCTCCGCCCAGCGGAGTCACTGTGCACTTACAGAGCACTCGTTGGGTCCAGGGCACTGTCCTGAGCCTTTTACAGATATTAGCTCTTACCATCTTGCTAACAACTCTAGGAAGGAGATGCCATTTTTATTTCCATTTGACAGATGAGGAAAGTAACTTGCGCCGAGAATGAAGCAACCCAAGTGGTCTGGCTTCGGCGCCTGCGCTCCTAACCGACTCTCTGCTGGGAGCCTTCTCTTCTGTCCTCCGCGTACTCACCTTCCCTCTGCCCGCCCTCACTGCCTTCTCCGTGTACCACCCAAGCGCCCACCTCATTAGGTCATGTGCGCGGGAGTTTGAAAGACAGTATAGTCCTCTTTGGGGGAGGGGGCTCCCGTTTCGAAATGGACTGAGGGGAGGGCTACGGCATAATTCAAAGGAATGAACGAATGAATGGTGAGATTTCAGACGGGACCCCTAGACAGGGCTGCCCACCCTCCCATCTTCTCTCCCCCTGTACTAGGTCCGTCCTGCCCATAGATTCCTTCCCCTGTCTGGATGATTCATGAGTAGACATATTTAGGAAGTCCCTGAAACAGACCAGGGATCTCCCAGGTTACAGGGACCCCACCCGGTAAGCAGCCAGAGGGAAGGTGGTGTGAGTTCCAGAGTGGCGGGCAGCTCTCAGGGGAGGGCCGTGTGGCCGGGGGGTGGGCTCCCTCCAGCTGTCGGCTCCCCCGGTCCCAGGAGGACAAGCCCAGGGCACAGGGGTGTCTTCCATTCCCCAAGGTTCCCTGGCAGTGATGGGGGCACAGGTTTTAAAACCACCAAGGAGCCTTCCTGCCTGGGTCAGCGTTTACCCTGAGCTCCGAGAGTTATTTCTGGGTCTTCCCAGTAATTTAATTTTAGCTATTTATTCCAATGTGTGTGTTTTGGGGAAGCCAAGGTGGCCTCTATTATGGTTTGGAGTATTTTGGGAAGTCCTGGTTTCCAGAAGTGATGCAGGGGCTCAATTAGGCAAGACACCAGCAATAGGACTAAAATGACTCAAGAAGATGGGCCCTCGGGTCCCCAGAGGTGATGCCTATACTTGGCCCTCGGTGGGGGAAATTAAGATGAAGGTGTCCTCTGGGTGCCCAGCGTGGTCATCTCCGGAGTGGCAGCTTGTGCCACATTCTCAGCTCTCCGAGCACCTGCGGGAATGCCTTCAATGCCCTTCTACCTGAGGGCTGGTGGAGCTGCCTGTGCCTTCCAGGTAGGCCTGGAGACACAGACAGAGACACAGACAGCCCAGGCACCAGCAGTAGAGAGGCCCCGACCGATGGCAGGCTCTGCAGGCCCACCTTGTAGGTGGACACTCACACTCACCTGCAATTCACGGGGAGGAATCACTAGGCAGCTTCCGGCCTTTCAAATAGGCCTCCAGAACCCCTCCCAGTGCCCCTCCCTGACCCCCATGCTCCCTGCAGACACGGCCTGTGCCACCTACCCTCGGCCCTGTCCCCACCTCCCCTCCCCCCACTGTCCTTGCTCACTGTGTTCTCCAGACCCCAGTCTTCTCTCGGTTCCTTGAACAGGCCTGGCTACTCCTGTCCCTGCGCTGGCCGGCCCCTGTGCCTCAGGCCTGTGTCACCCGACTCTTGCTCTCGCTGACCTTCCCTACAGTTGCTGGGGCTGGTCAGGCCTGACGCAGACTGAGAGAGCTTCCCCTGCCCCCCCTGAGTGCCCTGGCTTACCTGGAGCAGGGGCAGCTGCTGAGGGACTCAGTGTGCAGGACACTCATTCATTCGTGTCTGGGAGGGTAAGCCCCCAGATCCCGAGTCACCTCCAGCATCATCTGCACCGACACCCCTCCCGCAGGAGTACGACTGCCCTCGTATTGACTTTGAACTTTCTCCTTCAGTTTCAAGGGGAGGATTTGGTGGGCAAAGCATCTAATTTCAGGCTTATTGCTTGCTGGGGCTGAAACCGAACTCGGGAAAAGATGTGTGGACTTGAAACAAAGATGCGAAATGTTTTTAGAAAGAAGAAAATATGGTACGGGACTGTGTGCAGGTTTGGTCTGGTGGCCTGTGTGGCCAGCAAACACGTGTTCCAGGTTGGCTCTGCATGTCCGGGAGCAGATGGCTTGGCCTGGTCACCCTGAGCAGGAAGCCTGGTGCCTTTGAGCCGTGAGCTGCGGCCGTGGTGCAGAGAAGCTGGGCGGGCGCCGGGGCAGGATTCTGACTTTGCCCTGATGATGCGGAGGGTTGGGATGCTCGGTCAGGAGTGGAGCAGTGCCCACGAAGACCGTCCCAATCCCTGTCCCACTGCCCCTCCTGGGACTGCAGGGGAGTCTCCGCACGCTTGCCTGGCCAAGCCGCAGCATATGTCGTCTGAGCCGTTGAGGAAACCCATCTCTGCCTTCTCGCCCACCTTTTGGTGAGGATGAGGATGAGCCCCCACCACCCTGTACTCTCAAGCAGCTCCCTGTACCCCAGATTTACTGCTCCTGCATCAGGGTGAAGTGGGGCATCAGCAATTAATCAGGCCTTAATGGGGTAAGCCAGGGCAGGTCACTTCACATTTTCAATCGAGCCTTCCGTGACTACCCAGAGCTAAGAGAACGATCTAGTTTCTGGCACAGCAAGAAGCTCCCATGTGTTGTTTGGCATTGAGGGGGTGGGGAGGGGGGTGGTCGTATTTTTTGAAGGCAGGATTTTTAGCTCCTAAAAGCCCACAACATCCCAGTCGAGACAAACACCCACTTTGCCCCTGCCTTCGTTGCCTGGGAGTCACAGAACATGAGCCACTGCAGGGCCCACCTTCTGGCAAACGTGTTGGTGGCCCCTTGCATGTGCTGAGTTGTCTAGACTTGGTTTGAGTCTTGTCACTGCATGCATGGCCTCAGGGCATCCCCTCGCCTCTCTGAGGCATGTTTCCCATCTGTGACGTAGGACATCTACCTTGTAAGAGTGTTCCACAGTTCAAGCAATGCTCACAAAGCAGATAAAATGCCAAAGGCAACGAAAACACGAGGACTTACTGCTTGTATTTGTGTTTGAATTATACACATTTCTATTTACAGTTGTGAGTGTATATGTGTGTGTGATTGCTTTAGGGACTCTGCCAGTCATTTCCAATGATAGTTTGCTGGAAATGGAGCTTGGTCTGCACATTCATACTGGTTAGCTATTGCTGCATAACAAATTACCCCAAAACTCAGAGCTTAAAACACTTATTTATTATCTTACACAGTTTCTGGGGGCCAGGAATCCAGGAGCAGCTCAACAGGGTAGTTCTGGCTCAGGGTCTCTCTTGAGATTGTGGTCAAGCTGTCAGCTGGGGACACAGGCGTCCGAAGGCTGCACAGGGCTGGAGAAGGCTCCAGTAGTAGGAGAACTGCTTCCGAGCTCACTCACAAGGTGGTTGGCAGGTCTCAGTTCTTCAGTAGCCGTTGGTCATGAGTGTCCCTCTTCATAGGGCTGCTCACGACATAGCAGCTCGCTTGTCTCAAAGTGTGATCCAAAAGAGAAACAGACAGTCAGGCAGACAGACAGACAGACGCCAAGCTGGAAGCTGCAGTGTTGTTTACAACCTAATCTTGGAAGTGCCCTACCGTCACTTCTACCGTATCCTGTTGGTCACACACACTAACCTTGGTGCGATGTGGGAGGGGACTGTACGAGGGTGTGAATTCCAGGAGGTGAGGCTCACTGGGGACCGTCTTGGAGGCCGTCTGTCACAGCCCCCCTCTTGCCTCCAGTGATTCACATCCCTCCTACGTGCAGAGTACACTCAGCCTGCCGTGTCTCATTTGTGTCCAGAATCTCATCATCTAGACCATGCCGAGATGCAGAGGGGGCTCTCGGGGCGCAGTTCCTGCTTGATCTGTAGGCCTGTGGTTTAAGGAGGCAAGTTCGCTACCCCCCGCACACCCCGCTGACACACACACATACCCAACATACAATTGTGGGACGGGCATAGGGTACTGCCCCAGACACACTTATTCAAGGAGGGGCACAATGCGAAATGCATGGAAATCGTTGGTCCGCAGCCGTGCTGGAGCTGCCAGGCCAATGTTGGAAGTTCCTGGATGAGAACTCGGTCCTAGGCCTGCCCGGAAGTTGCTCTACATGGCCCCAGTCTCCTCCCTCTGCCTTCAGGGTCTCTCAAGTCATTGGCCCGGTGAATCCTCTGGGCTCTTGGTTCTGCCTCTGAGTCATCCTTCCTTTTCTAGGGAAGGTGTCATGTGTTCGCAGCTGATGCGTTTCATAGCGAGCTTCCGGCTGGTAGCGTGTGGACAGTCCAACAGCTTCTTTTCATTTGGTACAGGCAGCGTCCCTTCCAGCCCAGATTGTCAATGTTTCCACTGATACAATTCTTCGAAAAACTTTATGGGTCTTCTGTGAATCCTGCTGAGTCTCTTCCACTAAATAAAAGCCCACCCACAACTCTCTCCAAGGCCACCCCTTCTCTGCTTTGGGCTTCTGCTGGGGGACAGCGCCCTTAAGCTCCTTAGAAGCTCTGTGGTTTGATTGCGAAGATCTTTAAAATCCCTTCAAATCTTTACAGAGCTTTTTCTCCAACTGGATAACACTCTGAGGCACCCCTTCGATCTCGCAAAGATCTGGGCAAAGAGTTTATAGCCACACCCGCAGCCTCATCTTTGGCCCGTGCTTTCCTGAGAGCGCTTGGATTGGATCTTTGCTCCGAAGTCATTCCCTCATTCAGCAGCATTTGCCATCTGGAAAGTCTGGGAATCTTCAAAACTTAGCAAGTCCTGGTTTCTTTGTTTTAACAGTCCCTCGTTTAACTTGTCTCTCTCTCTTGTCGTATTTTACTATACCCAGCAAGAAAAAAGCAGGCAGCCCCTACAACACTCCAGCTAGAGATCGCTTAGCTGGATGATGGGAGTCATTAGGTACATTTGCTACCTCTCAGGTAACTGTAGGACGCAATGTTGCTAAACATCCTGCTGCTGAGGAACAAGAATCCCCCTCCTCCAGTTCCCAATAACACACGTCCCACTTCCCTTGAAGCTGCCACCCGCAGGCTCCTCAAAGTCCACTTTGCTGCTAATGGTCTTTTCAGGGTGCTTAGGTTTTCACTAACGCTCACCTCAAAATCCTCCTGCCCCTGCCCAGTTCCGAAGCCATCCCACATTTTAGACTTTTGACTATGGCCACACCCCACTTCCAAGTACCGGAAATTGTATGGGTGATCTCTTGCTGGGGGACAAATTACCCCCAAATTTAAAATAACAAGCATGGATTATCTCACGCAGTTTCTCGAGGGTCGGGAACGCTGAGGCGATTTAGCTGAGTAGTCCTGGCGCAGGGTCCCCCGTCAGATTGCAGTCAAGGGGTTGGCCAGGATTGCAATCACGGGAGACTCGATTCAGACGGGACAGGAAGAACCATTTCCAAGCTGGCTGACGTGGTTGTTGGCAGGCCATGGTTCCTCACTGGTTGCTGGCTGGAGGCTTCGCTTCCTTGCAATGTGGGCCTCTCTGTAGGGTGCTCATGACAGAGAGCGTAGTGGAGAGAGAGAGAAGCTGCTGGGTCTTTTGTAACCTAATCTCAAAAGGGGCATACCGTCCCTTCTGCCATATTCTGTTGGCCACACAGACTAACCTGGGACAGTGCGGGACGGAACTGCACAAGGGTGTAAATGCCAGGGGTGGGGACCACTGGAGCTGCCTTTACCTGTTTTGAGTTCCTTCCTGTATCATTCATTGCTCCCCGTGCCCACTTTGTTTTTATTTATTTATTTAATTTCTGAATATTACGGGGATACAAACATTATGGTTACATATATTGCCTTTCTATCCCCCAAGGCAGAGCTACAAGCATGCCCATCCCCCAGACAGTGCGCTCCACACCCATTAGTTATGAATTTACCCATCCCCTCCACCCCCTCCCACCTGCCTGGCACCCAATCAATGTTGCTTCCATGTGTGCGCCTAAGTATTGATCAGTTAGTACCCATTTGATGGTGAGTACATGTGGTGCTTGTTTTTCCATTCTTGTGATACTTCACTTTCAAGAATGGGCTACAACTCCAGCCCGGATAATGCAAGAGGTGATAGCTCACCACTGTTTTTTATGGTAATACTCCACGCTTAGTGAAACCTACCAATAGCTTTGAATGGGTTGAGGTTTTTTTTGTGTTCTGGTTTAACGTCACACCTTTCCAAGATGCCCTCCTTACCCTGTCCTCTCCTCTGTACATCCGCCCTCCCTGTCCATGGCCTTCTCCCCAGTGGAGCGTGAGTTAGAATATGTCCTCCCTGGGGAAGGTTGGAAGCCCGGGGATGCTGTTGCCTGAGCTTTGGAACATACCTGTCCCCCAGAGGGTCCAGCAGGTAGTTCCAGGAAAAGGGAATGTTCCAAGATACACACCTATGCCCCCACCCCGCCCCCACACAGACACACACTCACACATGTAATTATTTTCCCTTAAACTCTATAATCTCAATGATTATGAAAGGTTGGGCTTTAATTGGAAGCATATTGAAATACTTGAATCTGTCCGACACAGACAGGGAGGGCTTCCTTGGGTAGGTAGGGGAAAAGACACAAGTATTAGTAACACAAATAAAGATATCTTACCCAGCCTTTCTTGTAGCATCCCTGCAGCAGGCCCTGGGGCAGGTAGGACAAGTGCTAGTGTCCCCTAGCCAGTGCTGGTGTTAGCAGAGTAGGGTGGGTGAGACTCAGAGAGGCTACACAATGTTCTCAAGGCCTTGCAGAGCTGGGGCTGGTCTCAGACATCAGGACATCCACAGAGTTCTGGGACACTGGCCCTGTGCAGGGGACATGCACTTCTTTTCCAGCCACTTGAGGATCGGTAGTGATCTGGAGTTGTCTGCCTGTCTGGGGAGGGTGATCCTGCCTAGCATAGAAGACCAGATATCGTAGGGGTTCGGGGTACTGGCAGAGGAGAGAATCCCTCAGGACTGGGAGTGTTTGGCGGGCATGATGAAAGATGGTGGTGCGCATTTGGAAGGCTTCCTGGGAGGAGCACTCAGGCTGTCTCCCGGTGGAGTCTCTGGAATGAGCACGGATGGCCCCCTCTGTCTATAGCCGTGCCGCCTAGTGAAGTCACCACCTGCCACCTGTGTGATTTATGCTCATTAACATTAAATAAAGTTACTGCTTCAGGGCTCCAGTCACACTGGCCACATTCCAAGGCTGGGCACATGTGGCAAGTGGCCACCACAGTGGACAGTGTAGGACATTTCCATCACAGCAGAAGTTCCGTCAGATGGCCCTGCTCTGCAGACACTGTGCTGGCCTGGAGAGCCAGGCACAGGGCGGTTGGGGGAGGAGAGAAGAATGGAGAATAGTCTGGGGGGATCTGAGGAGCGGGGAGAATTCCCAAGAATGAGCAGGATACGCTGAGCAAGAGAAGGGGTGCCCAGGAAAGGGTCACTCCTCTGGAGCTGCAGCTGGGAGTGCGGGACAGCGTCCACCCTGCGCGCGTCCAAAGCCCACGAGGGCCACCTCCTGCAGTGCCTTCCCTCAGAAGCTCCAGGCCCACTCTGTGGGCCACCAGGACCCCTGAGAGCTGTGCAGCCTCCCCCAGGCCTGATGGGTGGCGCTGAGGGTTGGGTACAGAGATGTAATTGTGGGCGATGGATCCAGGACAAACCTTTTGGAATAGGGAGTTTCCAAGGAACGGAGAGGTCCCCATCCTCCCACCCACCACCCACCATTGCCTCTGTGGCCATATTCCCTGCTCTCTCCATGCGAGTGGAGCTCCATTAACCCTCTCCTTCCTGGAGAGCTCTGTGCACAAACCACATCTCCCACAGTGTGTTCCCGGTGTCCACCCAGCTCAGCTCAGGGACCTAGTAAGGGCTCGGTTGGTTTGTGGTAAGGGAAGGGGTGTGTGGATGGATGACGTTTCTTCAAACAAAACCTCCTGTGGCAACTAACCATATACGCCAATCAAATAAGACCTCCTCAGTTTTAATCAGGTTGGGGCCAAAACACCAACTGCCCCTACCACAGTGACTTTGTTCCCTCCTATTACAATAGTAATTATTGGAGCTACCCTTTACGGTGGCCTCCTGCGCTGGGCGTTCTGTCTGGGTTAAGGATCAGCTAACTTTTCCATAAAGGATGAGACTGAATCTGTGAGGCTCTGTGGGGAGAGGGTCTCTGTCCTAACTGCTCAGCTCTGCCGTGGTAGCACGGAACAGCCGCAGACAACACATAAGTGGATGAAAGTAACTGTGTTCCAATAAAACTTTATTTGCATCAACAGGCAGTGGCTGGATTTGGCGGGCCATCCCTGATGTAGATTATCACAAATGCTCCAACAACCCCAAAGAGAATGAAATTTCCGTTCCCACCTGACAGCTGAGGAGACTCAGGTGCAGCAGTGTGAAGTCACCTGTCTGCTGTGCTCACATGCCTTTCGAGGCAGAGCCAGGCCTGTCTGAGCAGAGCTCAGGATCCCTGGGGGAACATTTTGAGGTGGAGGCTGCAGAAGGCCTTGCCAGGTGCTGCCATGGGAGACCTCAGGATTTGGGGTACCTGGAAATGGCCAGTGATGCCTAAGGGGCAGCAACAGAACTGGGAAGGCTACGGGGAAAATACAAGTCATGTTCCCTGCCTTCCCTGGAGACGGGGAAGGGGAGGGAGGCCAGCAGGGCAGGTCTTGTCTCGGCGACAGGGCTAGCCAGCCCAGACGCTGCCCTGCGTGGAACTCTCTGGAGCCTGCCACAGGGTAGCCCCTGCCCCCAGCTTCCCCCTGGAGAAGCTGCTGCAAAGCCACCCCCTTCATGGGGGACATTCTCTAAGTCCACGACCTGAAGCTGAAACAGCGCAAAGCATCCTCACGCGTAAGAGAGGTCTCTTCCTTGCTCTTGGCGCCTGTCCTTCCCTATCTCCTTTCAGGGAGGCATAGTCCTCCCTCCTCAAGTTCTTTTGGACTGCAGCATTGCCGTCCGCCAGACAAGATGGCCCAGCCAGTGTGGCCCTGTTCTTGTGCGTCCTTCACCTCTCCCCAGCCGTGCCATGGAGGGACTGGGCTGCCCGGCTCCGGCCAGAGTCCCCCGTCTTCTGTGTATACAGGAAGAGGCGCCCACTGGTGTGAGCAGGTCTCGGGGTTTTGTTCATTTGTGCCCTCAGTAGAGGCCACGGTGTACTCTCCATAGACATTTGATCTACGTCATCATCAGAAAAAGAAGAAGGAACATTATCTTGAGAGGCACGAGGGGCCTTGTTGCCTGCACTTCCATCATTGGTGCATGCCTGTTTGGGTTAAAAACCCACATTCTCTGTGGTCCCTTCCGAAGCGTAGCTGCCCTGGGAGAGGTGTTATCCCAAGGCACATGGACACGTCTGTGATGACTTGATCAAGTTTGTGGATTATCTAGATGAGGGACAGAGGCCAAGGGGGGGCCGAGAGGGAAGTGGGGGAGGTGGCAGTGGAAGTGCAGATCCAGCTGGGTCCCCCAAAGCCGGTGCCTCAGGTGGGCCTGCTCTGGGAGTCGCGGCCTTCCACGTCCGTTGATCCTGCAGATCCCAGCCACCGCTGAGCTGCTGAAGCAGGAGTAGCTGCACTGTTTCCCGGCCGCTGCCCTCTTGGGGAGCCCACTGTGTTTGGGGTCAGGAGAGGAATGAGAGAAAGAGAGAGAGAGAGATGTTCTCTGACGGAGCCAGACCCA
The DNA here is from genome assembly GCA_004363605.1 of Indri indri. Taxonomy (NCBI): domain Eukaryota; kingdom Metazoa; phylum Chordata; class Mammalia; order Primates; family Indriidae; genus Indri; species Indri indri. The sequence goes on from RJWJ010011995.1 coordinate 23,026, forward strand.
AGTCCCAGAGAACATCTTTGGTTGGAGAACAGTAAGTAAGAGGGACACAGAGTGTCGGCCCCGACTGCCGGGGATGGGGTATTGATTCTGGGTGGGTATTTAGGAGGTGTCCAGAGGGACTGAGCTGGTGCATTCCACCACAGAGCAATTAGGACAGTTGAGGAAAAGGAATAAAATTCTCAGTCCCCCTAAGATTTTTGTTTGGTAAGAGCGGAGTCGAGTAGCGCTGCGAAGGAAGTCAGCTTGCCAGGAAGTCAGCTTTGGGCTGTGCCTGGGGACCCTCCCAGTTCTGCTGGCCCAGCAGGCCCCCAGCCGGCCCCAGGGGGCTGCTCCCAGCTAGGGGCTGCCCCCTCGCAGCCCAGCCCTGGAGGCCCTAACTAACCCCTCCCTGTGCCAAGTCTCTCAGGGCTGTCGCAGAGCTAGGCTTCCACAGTAAAGGCCTCGCTTCCCATCCTGGGAGTCCTTGGTGTGTGAGCGGCGTCTGCATTCTGGTGGAGACGAGTGGCAATTTGGGGTCCAATAAAAGGGGCGTTTGGAGATAGAGCTGGACATCTCCGCAGCAGAGCCAATTGGCAAAGCCATCAGGGAGGTTGGGTTCTTCTAACTCTGCTAGGCCTGCCCCGCGAGCCCCGGCTCACAGCCAGCACGGGGACGTCCGGCACGGAGGGGGCCAGGCTGGCTGGGAAAGAGGCCTCCAGGCCCTGCCGGCTTCCTCTGGGACAGGGAGTGGGGAGACCCTCAGGGCCGTGCCTTCGTCTGGCAATGACTGCCCACTGGAAATAGGTCAGGCCCCCTCCAGTATGTCATCTGAATCCCAGGATTCATCAGGGTTGGTTTGCTCCTGTTCATCAGGGCAGCATCGCGGGAGAGAAAGGGAAGATTCCTCCCGGAGACTGAGCACTTGGCAGTGTCGCCCTCCCCGCCTCATGACCCCAGGGCGGTGGGAGCGGCGCCCTTCACCCGCCCCTGTGCAGATAGGGAAGTAGGGGCCAGAGGGGGCAGCTTTGGTCAGGAAGCGAGGTTCTGTCGTTGCTTGTCGCAGGCCTAGGTCTGGTCCAGGCATTCAAGGAGCTTCCTGTCCAGTCGGAGAGAGGAAATTAAGATATACCGTACAAGTCATACTGAATAACATATTGCTCTGTGTATGTGTGCGTGGGGTACATGCATATGTATGTGTGTTTATATGCACCTATATGCGTGTGTGTGCATTTACGCATGTGTGCGGTGTGTATGTGTGTCTCTGCATGTGTTGTGTGTTTATGTGTGTCTGTGCATCTGTGCTTACGTATATGTTCGTGTGTGCATGGGTGTCCACTTTGTGTGTGTGTGTGTGTGTGTGTGTGTGTGTGTGAGATAGTACAACGCAGGGCCATAAGGCCCTGGGACTTCAGAGAAAGGAAAGGTTTCTGGGGTTTAGAGTAGCCATGCAGCCTTCACGGAGTGGGTGGACCCTGGTCTGTCTTCAGTAGGGCTGGGCAGAGGGCAGGAACATTCCTGGTAAGCGGCTGAGCAGAGGCAGAGGTCAAGAGGCGGGACCTGCTGACAGTTTGTAGACAGTGGACAGGCTGGCCTGACTGCAGAGGACACTGCCGAGGAGAGCGGGCCAGGCAGGGAAGTGGGCTGCAAAGCTCATGGAGAGTTTGGCCCACGTGCCGAGCCGTGGCTGCATCTGCCGGAGCCTGGCTTGCAGATGTGCAAGCAGCAAATCCAGGAGCACATCACTATGGGGACAGCAGGTGCCCAGACACAGGACTGGAAGGCACATGGCATGTGGCATATGGCACATTGGCACATTAATCCAGGAGAAAAGGAGATAAGACTGGAAGCTCAGAGTAGGCGGAGGGGAGGAGGGGAGAACCGGGCACCTGAATAGATTCTGTGTCTTCCAGTGTCCAGGGGAGCCTTGGATTTTTGTCTTGGCTCCCAGAACCCAGTTCCTACCCTGCAAACTGGAGCCTGTAGGATTCTTGCCAGTGATTAAGTTTTCCCAATCAAAATAGATTATGATCACGATTAGAGATGCTTCTACCTACTGGTGCTTAGGTCTGGTGAGAAGGGGTAGGTGCTCCCATTCCATCTCCAGCCCTGCCTGGGAGCTCTGGCCGTCAGTCCGGGGCGGAGGTAGTAAACACTCCGTAAATGTTTGTGGAGGGCAGGAGAGATGGCCTGTGGGAGAGGGTTAGGCTGGTTGTGATCCCGCATGTCATGGGAAGCGGAGGAGTTGGGAAGGGCACACCAGGGTGGTCTGGTGGTTAGGATGGCCTCGTTCCTGGGAACGGTTGCCACGAAGCATTTTCCCTGGCTTCTCCATAGCAGCGACTGTTCCTTCCCGGAGTGTTATGAAAACCTGCAATTACCAAGCCGCCTCTGGGTGGGAGCATTCAGACCTCCTCTTCTTTGTTCCAAGATACACTGAGTTAAGACCCGGTCAGTGCGGAGAGCGGGTTCCTCTCCCACATTCCTTGCCGCACAGCCCCACGGGGCTGTGGTTCGTAAGCCCGGCGATTATGTATTTCATGTCTGGGATGAGGAAGGTGAAGGGCTTGGGCGAGTGCCTGCGCCTCTCCAGGCTCGGAAGCGAGCTGCCTCCCGCACTCGGCGTGCTCTGGGGCCACTCAGCGGATACCACAACGTCTCTGGGGTTTGGGGCCCCCCGCTTCCTCCGGCCGCGCCAGGCGGAAGCCAGGGCTGTGGATGGAAGCTGGGAGAGGCCTCCGCACAGGAATGTGTGATGCACGGCTTAGTGGAGAGCTCCACCCAGGTCGCCACTCCGGGACGGCCCAGGGTCTTGCTCTGTCCTGCTCTGACGGTTTTCCTCCTGGGCATACTTGTTTCCTGGCCTCTCGTCTTTGCGTGTGTGAGTTGCGGTGAGGGCCGTGGAGGGAGAAGGAAAAACATACAGAGTAGGTGGCTCCAGATTGGAAATTTTCACAGTGGAAGAAAGAATAAAAACAACCCTTGTGGGTCAGGAACTTTCTGGACCTGCCCCATCATGGCCAGCAAGCCCCGGGCCCCAGAGGGCCCTCCTGGGGAAGTTCTCATTGGTCCAGCCTCAGGCAGGCAGAGCAGAAGGAGCCTTCTGTCCGGGTAGCCTGAGCCTGGCCTCTTCATCCCGGGGGGAGCGGTCGCCCCTCTGCCATCTGACCAGCGGCCCGGCCACTTGCTGTGGCACTCACTCCGGGTACCGTGAACTCCCCAGCGCCGCACCTGCTCAAGTTGCAGCTCCCTGCTGCCCCTGCTTTGACACTCACTCCTGCCCCCTGCCCCCCACCTCCTGGGGTCTGTGACATTGAAGCTCTGAGAGTGTCATCACCAGGGTAGTATTAATCACTCTTCATACTTCCCGACTCCAGTGAGACAGACCTGTTTCCTCCCGGCTCAGACCAGAGCGGAGGGGGCTGTAGGGCAGGGGGAGTGTAGGCCGGGAAGGGTTATTGAGGGAAACCGGGGTGTCTGGGGGGACAAGCCTAACCTCCGAGCTAGACGCCAGGTGTGCCCACCCACGCATCCTGGCCTGGAGGACACAATCCCTGCTTGATGGGCCCCACCGGAATGTCGTGGGACAGGCCTCAGGTGACGCTGCTCCGGCCCCGGCTCTGCGCTTCCTCACTCTTTGGCCTGTGGACTCACCTCTCAGTCCCTCCTCGGTCGCTACACCTTTAAAGAGACAAAGTCATCACTGCCAGGCGTGGGTGGCAGTGGACACCAAGGGGGCCGTGCCCTTCCTGGATGATTTGTGTTGCAGAAGGGCAGCCTTGGAGGCCACGGGGAGCTGAGAGGCCCATGGGGGCGCCGCACGGCACCGCACCGCCCCGCGATGAGTTGTGGTTTCAAAGCTCACAAGCGCCTTTTGTTAATCCTCGGATAAGGAATTTGGGAGGGGGCTGTGCTAGTAGTTGGTCACTTCCTCCTCCTGCTCTCCCCTCCCCACGTGTCTGCCTGGCCATCTGCAGTGGCCCTGATTACCTCGTGCTCCTGTGCCCTGGAGTCCGCCAGGCCTGCCGATTGCATTTGATAAATTCTTAAGAGTGTGTCCGGTGTTCGAAGGGCTCTACAGGTATCAGTGCGTATTGTCAATACAGCCACCCTTGGCGGTAGGAACTACTGTACCCACATTTTACAGGTGAAGAAACTGAGGCAGAGAGAGGTTAATGTAACTCACCCAGCAAGTCAGAGGCAGAGCCGGGGCCTGAATTCAGGTGGGCTGCGCCAGGGTCCTTGCTCGGACAGTTCCCCTCCTCCTCTCTCAGCTCAGCCCGTTGGGACCTCTCTCAGCAACCAGTGACCCAGCTGCTTCCTGGCCTGCCCGCCACCCCAACCCTGTCCCCAAAGCCCAGCTCCAACCGTCCAATTCCAAGCTCAGAGATGGCTTCCTTTAGCCAGAACCAAGATTCCTGTCCTTCCCCTACCATCGGCATCCAGAGTTCTCCGAGACCTGGCCCAACCTTCCTTTCTAGAATCTCTTCCTGCCTCGCCGCCGTCTCTGGCCGTGCACCTGGTGTCTCAGGCAACTGGACCACCCCCTGCTCTCTGACCTCGCCTGGGCCTTCCCTGCTCTACCATCCTTCCTCCAGGAATCCCGCCCGGGCCACAAGGCCCAGCTCCACCCCAGGGGGCCAGAGTGATGTTCCTGTCTACCTGTGACACGGCTATGCCTGGAGGACCGGGAGCAAGAAGTGTTCTATATCCACTGGTCAGGCCATCCTTAGCTACTCAGACCTCGCCTTGGCCTGGCTTGGCTGTCACCTCCCTGTTTGCTCCTTTGTGTCCCCAGGGAGCAGAGAAGCTCAGAAGGAGTGGGCTCCAACTCCCTGGACCTCTCCTCCCCGGCTCTCATGGCCAAGTCATTGGAAGCCTGGAGCAGCCCAAGCCAGACCACTAAAAAATTACTGATGGGTGGTCGAAAGATTCCAGTGTTATATTTGTAATATTTCTCTAGCCCCACCCCGAGTCCAGAAATACAGCATCATGGTTAAAAGCATGGGCCCTCTCTAGCATCCTACTTTCTCGCTGTGTGACCTGGGGTAAGTTACTTAACCTCTCTATGCCTGTTTCATCAGCTGTAAAATGAGAATAATAATGTCACTTGCCACCCCCTAGAGTTGTGATGATTGAATAAGTTAATTTGTGTTCTTAGAACAGTGCCTTGGGTATGGAAAGTCCCATAAAAGTGTTATTCATTATCCTGGTGGTGGTGGTTGTTATCATTAGAAAAGAGAACAGGGGCTTAGAGAATTGTTTTCATTTAACCCAGTGTCACACAGCTGGTGGCCTCAGGTTGAAGTGGAGCCACCAGCGTCACCTCTAGTACTCTGCTCCTCCCTCTACTTTGGTGCACGTGGCCAGGCTTGGGTACTCAGTGGGCCTAAAGGACCTGCTGGGTCCTGCCCTATCCCAGAGCTCTGCCAGCCCTGGCCCACTGGTCCATCAGCTATGTCACCTCCCCTGCTGACCAGGGCCGTAGCTGGAGGCCTGCCTCAGTTTCCAACCCAGAAGAAGCAGGCTCGCAGGGCTGTCCTGAGAGCCTCACCGCCACCTGCTGGCCTTGCCTCCCCCTCACCTCCTCTCAGGACATATTCAGCACAGAAAGGGACACGCAGTGCTCTTCCCGGGGAACAGAGGGCCAAGAGTGCTGCTGGGACCAGAGGCCCCTGAGGCCTGACTCTCAGGCCTCTGAAATGCCCTCCTTATCCCCCGGCTTAGGAACCACTTCCCAGGGCTCCTGCCCCCCAGCAAGAACCTGAACGTTCATTTCTAGTCGAGCCTAGTACTGACCGAAGGAAGCCAGACAGAAGCAGAAGAACAGGACGTGGTCCCTGCCTGCCTCCAGGGATGAACCACGGGCCATAAACACAGGGACATTTACTGTCAGCACCAAGCCAAGGCCCTGGGGACAGACAGGGCATTGCTCATGGGCTGCGGTGACCAGGATTGTTTTCCAAAGAAGGTGGGACTTGAGCTTCCTGAGACCCAAGGGGAGATGTGCAGAGGCAAAGACAAGTGGGAAGGGAGTTCCGGGAGAATGGCCAGGATGCTCGCAGGGAAGAAGGAGGGAGCAAGGCAGGTCATAGCAGTATCCGTGGGACTCCCCGAAGGGCGAGCAGAAGCCTCCAAACCCTTGTGAACACCCCCATAGGAGCTGCAGACCCGAGGTCACCTGGAAGACACAGAGCTTGGCACAGGAGCCCTGGGGATGCCAGAGGAGGCACCTTCTGCATGCGGGCCTCCTGGGTTTACACACGTGAGTGAGAGTGCCGTGACAGCAGCGGCAGCTGGAGCTACTTAGTGAGCCCTTGCTCTGTGCCAGGCACTGGGCCAAGGGACAGCTCATTTAACCCTCAGAACCTTACGCAATAGCATTTATCACCATTATTCCCCCATTTCACAAATGGGGAAACTGAGGCACAGACTATATGAGCCTCCCCCAGGGGCACTTGCTGGGAAGTAACCGGGCCCTGATTTGGACCCAGGTCTGACTAGCTCCAGAGCTGGCTCTCACCCCGTAAGCAGGGATGTCTTCTCACCTTTAGGACAGCACAGTGCCTGTCCCTGCCACAGGAGCGAGCATCGGGGCTAATGGAGGTCAGAGAAGCACACCCAGGACCCAGCCCCTCGGCCAGTTTATCACTCCGCAGCCCGCAACCACTTCAGTGGTTTTGACCATTACACGGTTTTAAATTATTTTTATTCTTAGTCAAATATTTAATTCTTACCCATAATGGACAGCTGGTTAAAGGCAGGAAGCATTAAAGAATGCTGATATTAAAAGGCTGGTTCACGAGCAAAATCCAAGTGGTAATAATTCTGCCCGTGTGCCTCAGGGTGCTCTGTCTGGACCCCGCGAGTCCATTCATCTGGTCGGAGTCCTTGGCTGGCATGTCCTGGAGCCTGTGGGATTTCACGAGACAGACAGAACCCAACATCCGTCTGACTCTGTTCACAGGGAGTCACGGCCGTCTCGCTCATGTGCTCCTGGGGCAGAAGTGATAGCCAGTGCTTCCTGAAAACTCTCGGGTCTCATCATTTAGAAACAAAGCAAGAACATTACAAAAACAAACCAGTTGACTTTTCTTTAAGGAAAAAGAAACAAAACATAAAATTTGAGAATCCAAAGAGCAGGCCACAAAATCCATTTTTGCTTTTTGTTTCTTTTTATGCCTTATATAGTCAAACTTTAGCCTACAGTTTCATGTGTGTCTGGCGCCAAAGCCACAATGTAATGGTAATATGTCATTTTGAAATTTCTTTGTAGACAATCATGCTTTTGCTTTCATAACTCATTTATAATAAATGCAGAGGAATGTATCACTTGATAATCAGGGGAAGGTTAAATGTTGCCTTTATTCATAATGTTATTAAAGATCATGTTAAATATGAACCTTATCATTCACTTGCCAATCACATATCAACCTAAAAACTGTATCCGACATAAAATAACTTTTACTACCAAAAATAACAAAATATTTTTTAAATTGCTAAGGATTTTTGCAAGATAACATGTTACCGTGAGGGGAATTCTTGAGTCTCAAAGAGTTGAGCATGGCTTAGCGGAGGCAGCCCACGAAACTGCCTCAGTTTCCACAAGGGTAAAAGTAAGAATAATAAAAATGCATCCTTTTCCCCCCTCCCATTGAGGAGTGAGGTCTCCTGACGAGCCCACCTGGAGAACAGGGTCTTGCTTTGGGAAATTTCACTCTGCAAGTATTATCCAGAGGGACAAGCTGACTTGCTTATGGTGGGTGCTGGTGTCCCTCGGGATGCGGAAGAGCTTGGCTACCCTTCATGCTCTGCCCTGACACTAGAGTCCCATTAAGGACTCTGCAGGTCCTGAGTACACAGTGAGCTCTGTGTTCAGCACGGGCAGTGCCACCCCTATGGTGAGGGGTCTCCACAGTTTTACATCCTGCTAGATGTAGCTGGACCCTCTTGGGTCGATTTTATTGTATTTTATTTGGTTTGCCTGGTACGTAAGAAATTGACTTAAGAAAAATTGCTGCCAATCCTTTGTTGAGTCTGGCATTTCTTCTAGAATGGCCTCTCCACTTCTTCCCTTTTAACCAAATCCTACTCATTTCTAAAAACTTTTGATTCTGACAAAACTTCAGGCTCACAGAAAAGTTGCAAGAATAGTACAAAGAATTCCTGTATACCCTTCACCTAGATTGCTCAAATATTAACATTTTATCCTTCCGTCTGGCTCGTACACATTTTTTTCTGACCCGTCTGAGACTAAATTGCCGAAATGATATGCCCTTTTACTGCTAAATACTTTCATAGTGTGTTTCTTTAAAACAAAGACTTTTTTTCATAACCACAATACGGTTATCAAAAGCAGGAAACTAACACAGATATTAAGACAATACTATAATCGGATCTTACAGACCTTACTCATATTTCTCCAGTGATCAATCCAGGTCATGGGGTCCTAGGGGTCCATGACATTCGATTGTCGTGTCTCTTTAGTATGCTTTGATCTGGGTCAGTTCTCAAGTCTCTTTATGTTATGACATTGACTTTTTTTAAAGAATGACTAGTTATTTCTGTAGAAGGTCCTTCCATTTGGGTTGCTGCAGTATTTCCTCATGATTAGACTCAGGTTATGCGCACTTCGGGTGTGGTCTGTCTTTAGTGCGTCGTATCAGAAGGTACACGCTGTCCTTTAATGCCATGGCTGGGGATGTTAACTTTAATTACCTGCTTATGGTGGTGTCTGCCAAGTTTCTCCATGGTAAAGTTACAAGTTTTCCCTTTGTAATTAAGAAATATCTTGTGGGGAGATATCTTGAAACGATGCCAATATTCTGTTTTTCCTCAAACTTTCACCCAGTGGTCTCCGTTGATGGATTTTGCTTGAAACAATTATTTGTAATATTATGATGGTTGCCAAATGATTTTCTAATTCATCATTGTTTCTAAATTTACCAGTCAGCTTTCATCATAAGGGAGAGTTTTGGTTGCCTTTTAACTCGCTGCTCTAAGCCTCAGGACCCCAGCATTTGGGAGCTGGGCAGAGCAGGTCCCCACCACCCATCTAAATGTTCCAGAATGCACACACAGACTACTGACCGGGTGGGTGTTTAATGTGAAGGTTATCGGCACCTTGCTACAAGCCCCCTTGTGTTTTGGAAAGTTCTGGCCCAAGAAACCGTCTGCCGAGAAGCCGTGGCCCGAGATGGCTGGGCTCCCCCTCCGCCGCGACATCTGGCCACGGACTCGTCAGTTCCACCAGCCCTAGCTGAGAAATGTGGCCCATGGGAGGCCCTATTCCAGCTAACTCCATTTCACATTTCCTCTCCTTCCCAGGATAGAAAAATGGCCCTTCAGGGACAAGCGAACCTGTCAGTAATGAAGTTGTGAGGGGAGGAGGCTGTCCTAGGAGGGTGGCTGGGATGCGACGGCGGCCGGTGGTGTTTCCCCAACAGCCCGGCAGCTCTGCGGCCCACAGAGCCCACCCGCTCTTCTGCATCCCATCTGGGGGCCATCTTTACTTCTCCTGGGGGCCTTTCCCAGAGCCCCCAGAGCTAACCGAGAAGGCCTGGGGACCCCTCCCGGGGCTGGCCCAAGGCAGAAGTGGGTGTGGGCAAGGTTTACTGCAGCCCTGTGGTCAGCCCTTTCAGCTCGGCCCCCAGGCACAACCTGGACACCTGCCTGCCCTGGGAGGCGCCCCAGGCTGCAGACCCTCCCTCCGAACCCTGCCCCTCCTGCACTTGTGTTTGGGATCCCAACCCTGCCCCTCCTGCACTTGTGTTTGGGATCCCAGGGTCACAGCTTGTTCATCTGACCCGGGACTCCTAAAGCCGTCTTCCTGTCCTTCTTGCCTCGACACGCACGCTGATTGCAGTGAGGATGTGTGGTGATGGTCTCGATCCATGGGAGACCAGGGCCCGGGACAAGGAGATAGAGAGCTGTTTGGCTGCTCGACCTGTCTCCCTCTTGCCCGGTGAGCAGAGAGGAGGGCCAGGCTTGCAAGGAGGAGTCAGGAATTAGGTGAGAGCGGAGCATTTTCAGCAAGGGCTTTAGGTCAGAGCATGGCAAGGTGATGGTGATGGCCACACAGCATGGTGGATAGAGCATAGAGAACTCAGTGTGGCCAAGGTCTTTTCCTCCTGTTACGGAGAGTTTAAAGATCTGGGTCAGAAACACCGCCAGGGCCAGCCCCCTGGTCCCTGACCCACAGTAGACCTGCAGTTGCTCTGCAGAACTTAGGGTGACTCCCCCATCACCACCGTCTTCATCCCACCCCTAGCCACTACAGGTGTCCTTTCTAGAGTATTCCTCCCCGTTCTGCAGGTCCTTCCATCACCTCTTCCAGGAAGCCCTCCCTGACCTCACTCTCAGAACCCATCAGAATCCACTTCTTGCCTCATGCTGTTGTTTCTGTTTCTTTGAGTAGACATTGAAAACCTGCCACCAGATTTTAAGACCCCTGAGGTCCGGAACTGTTCATCACACTGCTTCGTAGCTACCTTCACCCCTTCTCTTAACAGATACACCAGAGCTCGATCTGATTTGGGGGTTGCAATGGAAGACGCTAAAGGTGGTGTGTACTTCTACCCAGATTTCAGGAGAGAGGCCAGCCCAGGAGGCAATATTTGAATTCTGTCTCTCTGTTTGCATTTGCTCGTTGGCTCGAATGTGGTTTTAAGCGAACAGAGTGAACTGCAGCAGAGGAGGGAGCCGCTGTGGGCCGGCTTGCCAACCAGAGCCCCATGTCCGTGCCTCAGTGCGCTGCCCAGGGGGCTGCTGGCCAGGGAACTTGGGAGACCCCAGAGGAGGCTTGCAGAGGCGCGCAGGGGCGGGGGAGCTGGCAAGGGGTGGTAGGCCGGCACGCGCAGGCTACCAGGACGTGTTTCTCATCCTAGTAGCTCCTGCTACTTGGGAGTTCTGGGGTCACTACTTGATTTCATGCTCAGGCCTCAAAGTCAAACACTGAATTCAGACAGTCTGGGGGAAGAGGAAGGGCCTGCCGCAGAGGGCTTTGCTTTTCCCAGCTTGTCTTCATCTGCCACGATTGGCCCCGTTGGTGAACAAAGTCACGGAGAAAGTGGCTCTTTTCACTAGTCCCAGGATGGGCTTTGGTGAACTACAAACTCACAAGAACCCTATGAGATGAGTTTTCTACTTGTCCCCATTTTATAGATGAAGAAGGTAAGGCCCAGAGCTGTTAAGGAACTTGCCCAAAGTTGCACAGCTAGAAGTTCAGGGTCTGGGATTTGAACTCTGGGGTCTGGTTCCAAAGTTCATACTTAAAACTTCTGCGAACAACCATATAGCTCGGGGGATGCCTGGAGCCGCCAGCAGGCTGCAGTGAGGGTCCACAGAGCAGACCTTGGAGACCGCGAGCCTTGGCCGGCCGAGCGGAAGGGCGAGGGCCTTCCCCTGGAAGCACTCCACCAGGTTCACGCGGAGCCTGCCGGCTCCCCAGGGCAGCCGCGTGCTCTTCCCATGACATCACGCTGCCTCAGAGCTTTTGAGGCCGAGGATTCTTGGAATGCCTGATTCACCCTGGAACAAAAATAATACCTCATATTTATAATGTGCCTTTGTTCCCCGCAGGCTTTCCCGGGCCTTGTGATCCAGGCGGGAGCCGTGTAGGTGGGAAGCCACCCTGAGAAACACCTGGAGTGGGGACTGGTGTTCCCATTTTGCAGGTGGGAATGCCGAGACGCAGGGAGTCGCATGGTTTGCCAGAGCTGCCCCGTAAATGGGTGCCGGGCAAAGCGGGCCCTGGGTTTGCAGTGGGGGTGAGAGGAAGCCTCAGAAATGCCTCAGCAGTTGGGTGAGGCTCAGAACCCCGTATGTTATATATCCCTCAGCTTCTGTCTGCCCCGAAATAGAGGACGGTGGCGGGAGTCTGCAGCTCTCCCCCTCCCCCATGGTGCAGCAGTGAAGCCAGAGGGGCCACCCCAAAACTCAGCCCCCCTGCCCTGCCCTGCCCCACGGGCCCCAGCCACAGGGACCGGCAGACTGTGGTAGGGAGAGGATTGTTCCCAGCACAGATGGAAACCCAAGGGCCACACGTGGCTTCTGTGGGTTTCCCCAGACTCCACGGAGCCAAGGCCGGCTGGCTGTGTTTCCAAAGCTCCCGCCCAGAGCCCTCCCAGGCGCTCTGCCCTCCTGCCGGCCCCGGCCTCCCCCTTCCCAGTGGGCTCCGGCTCAGCCTTCCACCCCTGCTTCTGCTTACCCAGCCCTGCGTCCACACCCCACGCAGCCACAGGACAGCCCACAGTCCCTGCCCCTGCCGACGGGGGCCAAGGGCTGGGGTGCTCTGGGGTTGGGTCTCAGTGGCCCAGCAGTGGTGTGCAGGCTGCCCCAGGCCCTCAGGACCCTCAGAGTGGTGGTTGAGGGCACGCATTCTGGGGCCAAATACTGAGTTCCAACCCACACTCTGCCTCTTGCAAGCTGTGTGTCCTCAGGCAAGTTAACTAGCCTTCCTGTGCCTTACTGACCTCTCTGTAAGATGGGGTGAACAATAGTAACAATGAAAGCCTAGTTGGCACACTGTCAGTGTTCATACTACTATCACCCTGCATCCTTGTGATCTCAGTTCGAGTCCCGTTGCCTCGGGAAGCCCTCTGGGCAGGGCAGCTTCTGGGGTGTGCAAACTGTGCACGTGTACAGGGCCTGCGCTTAGTTTAATGCTCTGATGTGGCTGTCTTGAAATTCTCTGTACTTTGTGAGCAAGGGGCCCACGTTTTCATTTTGCACTGGGTTCCACACATCATGGGCCAGTCCTGAATCCGGGCCTCCCAGCGTAGGACAGGAGCCTGTGCCACTCCCCGCTTCCTTTCCGTCACGACTCTCTTTCCTAGTTGCAGCTAGATCCCTGATTCTGTAACTGGTGGATGGATGTCTGTCTCTCCGAATGGACCCTAAGCCCCACGAGGGCCGCAGCCCCTCACCAGACCCCAAGGGAGGAGTACAGAAGGCTCTGCCTCACCTAAAGGAAGTGGATGCTTTTGAGCGCAGATGAGAGGAACACACCGGACAGTCTGGTGGCAGAGACAGGGTGTGGTATAGGGAGATCCAGGCTGTGATGGCATCAGGAGTCCAGAAGGTTAGGGGGAGGGCCCTGGGAGCTGGGGAAGGCTCCTGCATAGATATAAGGGGTTAGGGGTATGCTGAGAAGCTCTGTGGTGATAGCCGAACAGCTTTTGTCACACACACACCCCTCCAGCTTCCCTCAGAGCGTTCCAGGAGCTGTGTGGCCTTGGGTGAGGCCACTGACATCTCCGATTAATCCCCAGGCAGAGCAGAATCTCAGAACATGTTGATTAATAAAATGATAAATGGATCAGCCTTTCCCACCATCGCTCATTCATTCATTCATTCATTCATTCATTCATTCTGTACTTGGTGAGAAAAGTCTGTTCGCTGCCTGTGGGGCGCAGAGGTACCTGTGAGACCCTTTCATTTCCATTCCAGAGCATCCCTTTAGCCAGGTAAACATCAAGCTTCTAAACCTTTCGATCCATGCAGTGAAATACCAAACCTCTTACATGCACTTCCGCCTTGGCTGGCAGAGACCTCAATCTTGAATTGTTTCTTACCCGACCCTGAGTGAAAAGAGAGCCATTTACTCTGCAGGAGTGGGAGAGGCGGCAGGAGTGTTCCAGACGCGCGCCAGCCAGCTCCCGGCGGGAGTGTTAGGAGAACGTGGCGGGGGCCGGGCCCGGCACAGGGTGCCACCATTTCCTCTGTGATGAAAAGATGACCCTGGCAGCTACGGGGTGAGTCCGTTGCCTAAGCTTTGTAGTGATGCCTCTGGTTCTCCAAAGGACACTAAGATCTCAGATAATTGTTAAATCTAATCATGTGGCCTTTTAGACAATACAATGCAGCAGAAATTCAGATCTGAATTCCAGTGGAGGCTTCGCCACAGATTAGCTGGGCAACCCTAGGGAAACAAAGCAACCTCTCTGAACCTTGATTTCCTCATATGTCATTCTGTCACTCACGTCGTCCTCACAGCTGCCCCTGGCGGGGGAATGGCACGGCTGGGAACAGAGACAGAGAGAGGTGAAATCACCCAGGCCATGCCACTACGAGTCAAAAGCCTGGCTCTGAGCAGGCTGCCTGGCCTTCTAGGCAGATCTGGCAAGGAGTGTCCTGCAGAACAGTTGGTGGACTTCCATCATCTGAGCCATCCTGAGTGCCTAGTAGGTGTTCTGTTAAGACGAGCCACTGTGACCTTTGACTCTGGGTGTTGATAAACCAAAGCCACATCTGCCCTCGGTTGGCTCCCCGGAGAGGGAGGAAAACCTCCCCTATACTTTTTCTTTCTAAGCAACCCACCATCCTGCAAGCTGGGGCAGGCGTGCGTGACAATTTTTGTTTCCAGGCCCCACATGCCAACGCTAAGCTGAGCTGCAGAAAAGCCCCTCATGCCTGTGCCTCTAAGCCTCCCCCCAACTCTGGCCTTGTCCCCCGTGGCCGGGCCAGGCAAGGCGGGACGCCGCCCGGGGCATGCGTAGGTGGGCGGGAACGGAGGTGCCCACGCTAGAAATAAGCAGTCATCACTTTTCCTGAAGGCAAGAAATACGAGCCTGTGCATAGTTTTCAAACCACTTGCCCTAGGAATTTTGCTTTCAGAAATTTTTAAGCAGACCTACAAATTATGTGGTAAAGTGTCCGACATCGAGAGAACCATAATAAGTCAACGGCCCTCGGAATATCGAGTTGGGAACGATTATGAAATAAAACACGAACAGAGAGACGTTTGTCTCCACTGGGACTGCTGTTAAAACCATTTTTTAAAACAAAATTCGAAGTTCTTCTCCCTGCACCCACCTCCCAAAATGCAGCTGTGGTGTTCCAAGAACTTTTTTGTGCGTCTAAAAAAGCGCAGTCTTAGAGTGAAACAAGACATCTGATTTCAGAACCCAAAGGAGAAAGAATAAACTAAATGAATGACAGAAAAAGCAGAAACTGACAATTTCCATTCTCAAAAAAAAGAAAGCATTATTTCCCTAACAGCAGGTGTTGCCAGTAGCTCAAATGGAATATTAATCGTATCTCCTAAGCTGTCCCCCCTCGCCCCAGAGACTTCCCCAGAGAGACGATTAGAGCACTTGATAAACAGGCAGAGAGATGGATTTTGCCCCTTTTGCTTGAAGTGCTGCGGAACCGGGTGTCCCGGACCTGGTGCAGCCTCCTTGCCCGGCTGCAGGGAGCAGAAGCAGCTCCTCCCCGGCCCAGCCAAACCCAAACCCACAGGTTTCGTGGTGAACAGCCAGCTGGCCCCTGGATGAAGGTATTGACGGAACCCAGCGCCAGCAAACGCAGAAGAGCGAGGAACTGGTCTTGGCCAGCCCAGCCAACCGCTGCTGACAAATATTTGTGAATGGCCAGAGCGGGGAAGCCTGGGTCTCTATTGTTGGGGAACGAGGCCCAGTCCCAAGTCTGTGCCCGTGGTTCCAGCGGCCCTCTCCGCCACTTCCCGGGCCAAGGACATGGGCCTCGTGTGGTTTCCACTGCAGAGGTCTCAGCCGTAGTTCAACCCTTCTCTCCTGGGGAGGCTGGATCTCAAAGAGAATAAGAGACAGGCAAGGGGTGGCCACCAGGTGCCGTGATGAGTTGACTGGGTTGGCACACTCCCTCTGGAAGGCCCTCACCTCACTGAGCCTCAGTTGGCTCACCTGTCGAATGGGAGGGAAAGTTTTGACCTGCCTGCATGCGGAGGCTAGTCCCAGCAATCACTTGCCCCGAGAACTAAGCAGGACCTTGTGCAGGGAGGAGGTAAAGGGAGAGAAGAGAGCAAGGCCTTGTGCCTCCCCTTCCCGTGGTTTCTGGGCTCTTCCATTATTAATGTTGCCTGCCCAGCTAGGAGGACGCATGTGGGGTGGACTCCCTGGTTTCCCCTCCCACCTACGGATGGTCCTGCTCATGTGCAAAGGAGCCTCCACCCAGCAGGAGTGAGTCTGACAACAGCCACAAATGCCAGGCAGCCCGAAGCATTCTTGGTGATTGCTGCGAGGTCTTCTGAACCAGGAAGGGCTGGCTGCAAGGTCTTCTGAACCACGAAGACATGGAATTCCAGGTCCCCCTGAACTTCCAGGAACGAATGGCAGAAGCTCTTGCAAGACCTAGCTGATTTCTTTCTGGAGCCCTTGACCACCCACCTGCCATGCAGAAATTACCTCCTTCCTCCTCTAGGTGGACAGAAGTTATTTTCTTTTTCTGGGCAGGGGCGCTGGGCAGAGAGAGGGAAATCCCTGGTATGGCGAGTGGGAAACCAGATAGTTTTGAGACGGATGTTGAGAAGGGCTTGGTCAACCATCCTTGGGGGCATTTCTTAGGCCGTAGCTCTCGGCGCCACAAAAGTTCTAAATAAGGATGACAAAAGTTGTGAGAATCAATCATTATCTTCCAGGGAATTTCCAAGCTTCCTCTCTGGGTGTAAAAATAACTCACATTCAAAGAACAAAGAGAATGGAAGGAGAAATTAGTTGAAAGTAATTGAAAAATTAAAGGAGGGAGAATTCACAGCAAGTCACAGGCACGTGGCACCCTAGGAAGTTGTGTGTGGGCCATAGTTTCTTCTGTGCTTTCCCAGCGTGGTTGGTGTATACTCCTCAGAGCGAGGGCCGCAGCCTTCTGAACTGACCGAGGCATCTGGGTTTAGGTCCGGGCCCTCTGGCCAGTTGGGCATAGAGTCGCTGGACTCAAGGGCCCCACTTTGCCGGTGGGACCGACTCTCCACCGGGCACTGGTGCTGGCAGTCCTTGCGCTGCTGTCGTGCAGTGGGGAGCGAAACTGACTGTTTGTGGAGTGCCAGTCGGTGCGGGGGGGTTTGCGATGGGGGGACGTCAGCATTGCCCTTGACCAGGCATGTGCTTCAGAGCCCACGAGAGCACACCTGGACAGCAAGGGTGAGAAATCCCACGCAGGCCCCTGAGGAGGGCACACCCGGGCGGCAGGATGCAGTTCCGTGTGCCAGACTTTTAGAGATAATTTTATAATGACTCTTAAATTATTAAAATAAGTACAGACAATGAAAACCCTTGGACATTATACATAAAAACAAACACAAGAAGACTGGGAAAGATGGGAAGCAGACAGCCAGGCTGGGGACCTTGGCTGAAGAATGGCCCAGTGGTGAGTTCCTTGAGTTTTCTTCTTGGCTCGTTTATCCCAGACTTGGAGCTACAGAAACTGGAAACCCAGAAACGACGCTAGGCACAGGCAGACTAAGGGAGCCCCAGCAGAAGCCTGCTAGCTCTAGCCAAAGGACCAGGACGGGGGCAGCCTAGCAAGACAGGAAACCTTAGATAATAACTGCTCTGCTCCAGCCAAAACCCCAGAAAGAGCTGCGGCCCCACCCGCACCCGCCGCTCCAGCGAAGGCCCAGGGAGGGGCCTAGGCTGCGAGGAGGTACCCCAGCCCCCCACCAGGGTGGCGTCACAGGGGCCGAGTGGGGAGCGTGAGCTGAGTTTCAGGGACCCGTGGGATTGTAACTAAAAATCTGACACGTGTGCCATCAGAGTCCCGAAAGCAGAGAAGAAGGATGGGGCAAAAAAAATCACTGAAAGAAATCATGGCTAAAAGTTTCCCTGCAGTGCTGGCAGGAAGGTAGAGTGGTATAGCCTCTCTGAAAAACAGTGTGAGAATGTCTTTGAAAACTAAAAATACAACCACCATACCGTCCAGCAGTGGCACTCCTGGGCATTTATGCCAGGGAATGAAAACTTACGTTCACATGAAAGCCTGTACACACGTGTTCCTAGCAGCTTTGTTCATCACAGCCCCAAACGGGAAGCAACCCGGCCGCCCTTCGGTGGGCGGGTGGCTCAGCACGCTGTGCAAATCCACAGCACGGAGTACAACTCAGCAACCAACAGGAACAAACTCTTGACACAAGCCACAATCTAGATGAATCTCCAGGGACTTATGCTAAGTGAAAAAAGCCAATCCCAATGGGTTCCATACTGGACGACTGCATTTATACAACACTCTGAAATGACAGAATTCTAAATGAAAAACAGATGGGTGGTTGCCAGAGACTGAGGGGCTGGGGTGGGAGGGAGGTGGGTGTGGCTATAAAAGAGCAACAGGGGCACCTTCTTGGTGATGGGACTGTTCCGGATCTTGACCAGGTCAATGTCGATATCCTGGTAGTGATATTGTCCTGTATAGTTTTGCACGATGTTGCTGGGAGGTTAAAAAGTACAAGGGATCTCTCTGTATTATTCCTTAGAACTCATGTGACTCTATAATTGCCTCACAACGAAAAGTTTAATGAAGAAAATAAAATCATGTTCATTTAGAAAATAGGAAAGAAAAATCCACATCCCGTCTTTCAGAGATAACCACTATCAGCATTTTGGTGTGCATCCTTCCAGATTTTCCGGTGCATATGAATACTTGCCTTAAAAAGACACCACCCTTCCACCAGCAAGCATGAGCTTTTTTGCCATATCTTTGATTACTCCACATTGGGTTTTTGCTCTGATGAACATCCCTGTGCCTAAATCCTTTTGCACATCTTTGATTATTTCCTTTGGACACCTTGCCGCAAGTGGAATTGCAGGGTCCTATGGTTTGCACGTGTTAGAGGCTTTTGAAACAAATTGTCAAATTTCCCTTCAGAGAGATCATACTAATTTCTATTCCTAATATACCGTGTGTTACGTGGAAACAAAAAGAAGATGCTTGAATCCGTCCCTCGGTTAGCTATTGTAATTTCCCCTGAAAGCTCTGCTACTAAGCTTTTCAGTGACAGCTTTTCAATGAAAAAAAAAAGAAACCCTTTTCATTAATTTTAATGAGAAAACAATACTATGTTTAACCCCAACCTAAGATACCCCCGAATTTTCACAGATAAAAATGTATCAAGTGAACATTGGCAATTGAGTTTATATAAGTAATAAGCAGTAATTTGAAAGTAAAAAAATACAGTTTGTTCATAAAATGCAATGCAGTGAAGGTCTGTGGTCCCCAGGTCACGGAGAAGGTGTGGGGCTCATTCTTTAGAAGGTAATATCTTTCTGCAAATTTTCTTCACCACTTTGCAACCTTTGAGGGGCGCCTACTTATCTTGTTCTTCAGCTGCACTCCCGGTAAAGCTATGACATGGACAACACACTGAGGGTGAGACAGAGATTGAGCACAAGGGTGCTTCGAGTGGCCAGGAGCAGCCCTTGCGCCAGCCTGAAGGGTCATGAGAATGTCCCTCCCCACCGCTTCACTTACATTCAGTCCGCAAATCAAAACATTTGGGGTCCACCCCATGGTGCACAACTCACGTTTGTTCCATAGGCTATTCTCTGCCTGGACAGTGTCGTCAAGTAAATTGGTGAGCCTGTCTTTACGCAAAACCATCGTGGTAAATATCCCCTCCGTATTGGTTTGCTGGGCCTGCTGTAACAGAGTTCTGATGACTGGGTGGCTTAAACAACAGACATTTATTTTCTCTCAATTCTGGAACCTGGAAGTCCAAGATCAGGGTGTCCTCAGGGTTGGTTTCCTCGGAGGCCTCTCTCATTGGCTTGCAGACGGCCACCTTCCTGTTGTGTCCTCCCGTGGTCTTTCCTCTCTGCGCACGGCATCCCTGATGTCTCTGTGTGCCCAAATTTTCTCTTATTATAAGGACGCCAGTTAGGAGCCGACCCTAACAGCCTCATTTTAACTTAATCACCTTTTTAAGGGCCCTGTCTCCAAATATGGTCACGTTCTGAAGGACTGAGTGTTGGGGCTTCAACCTATGAATTTGAGGGAAGGGTGAGAGGGACACAATTTAGCCCATAACAGCTTCTTATATTTAGTTAGTGGTTTGGGGTGACAATGTCAGTGTATCAAAAAAGTTGTTTGGGCCGGGCGCGGTGGCTCACACCTGTAATCCTAGCACTCTGGGAGGCCGAGGCTGGCGGATCGTTCTGAGCTCAGGAGTTCGAGACCAGCCTGAGCAAGAGCGAGACCCCGTCTCTACCAAAAATAGAAAGAAATTAACTGGACAGCTAAAAATATATATAGAAAAAATTAGCCAGGCATGGTGGCACATGCCTGTA
>RJWJ010011996.1:5906-43131 GCA_004363605.1 Indri indri
TTCTTTTTTTTTTTTTTTTTTTGTCATTTCTCTAATTTAGCATGCCCCAGGACTCACTCCCTTATCCTTTTCCTTTTTCTTATCTCACCATACTCTCTTGCTAACATTAGCTAGTCTTCTTGCTTTAAATACCATGCAATCTGTTTTCAATAGAGCAGCCAAAACAGTTATGTTAAAACACCAAGTTATGCCACTCCTTCCCTGAAAACCATTCCACAACTTCTCATGTCAATCACAGTAAATCCCAGTGTTTTGTTTTGGTTTGGTTTGGTTTGGTTTGCTACAACAGTCTGCCAGGCCTAACGCTAGTGGTTCTCAACCCTGGGTGCACAATAGAATCACCTGGAGAGCTTTAAAAACTACTCCAGTCCAGACCCCACCACAAGCAAATTCAGTAAGAATGTGTCGACATGAAATATGCCCATCACTAATTTTACAGCTCTTAATAAGGACATGCGATCTGCATCTGGAGTTCAGAAGCACAGCCTTATAAATCTATGTCATTGTTCTCACTCTGATCTCCTCCCCTAGTACTCTCAGCACATCTCACTGAGCTGCGGCTTCACTGGACCACTCCCTGTTCTCTGAATACACAAAGTGAAGCTCACAACTCTAGCACTCTGGGATTATTCTTCCTGATGATTGGGATGCTTTCCCCCACATATCTGCATGGCTCACTCTTTCACCAACCTCAGGTCTTTGCCAAACTGCACTGTCCCGTTGAGTCGTTGCCTGACCTACCTATCTGAAATGGTAACTCCTCTTTACACATTGCCTATCCTTTTCCCCTACTTTTAATTTCCTCAAAGCATTTATCATATGCCATTATACGCATTTTATTTAGTTGTTATTCATTAGCTTCCTGTACTAGTTTCCCATTGCTATTGTAATAAATTACCGCACCTTTAGCTTCTTAAAACAACACAAATTTATTATCTTATAAATTCTGGAGGTCAGAAGTCCAAGATGGATGTTATTACTGGGCTACAATCAAGGTAGCAACAGGGCTCTGTTTCTTCTAGAGGCTCTAGAAGAGAATTCATTTCCTTGCCCTCTCCAGCTTCTGGAGATTGCTGGCATTCTTTGGTTCATGGACCCCTTTCTGCATTTCCAAAGCCACTGATCATAGCACTCTGATTTCTGTGACCATAGTCATATCTCCTTCTCTGATCCTAACTCCCCTGCCTCCCTCTTTATCCTATAAGGACCCCTGTAATTATATTGGGCCCACCCTGACAATATATTAATAGGATAATCTTCCCAACTCAAGATTCTTAACTGAATCACATCTGCACAGTCTCTTTTGCCACATAATATGTAAATATACTCACAGGTTCTGGAGACGGGGATGTAGGCATCGTGTGGGGCCATTACTCTGTCTACCATACTTCTTCATCTCACATGCATCCTCACTGAGAGAAGAATTCCTGTTCATTTGAGTCACTGCTATATCCCAAGTACCCACCACAGTGCCTTTTGTTCTTGGTGTTTAATTAACAATTTGGTTAATTAATTCACTGACCTGTGTCTTCTCTAAAGCTGAGATGACCCCAAGAAATGATGAGTATCTTGGAGATTTTTTCACTTCATCAGGTTATTTTATTTGGTTACACATGATATGCTAAAAGGAAATTCTTTTTTACATCGTGCTTTTAATAGCCAAAGTATGCAATCCTAAAATATTTTATGAACATCTGCTCTATATTTGCTACCAAGCCCATAAGGGACAATCTTAGAAAAATCAAAGCCGAATTCACTCAGTTTAGAGCTCAAACCAGACAGTTGGAATAAATTTAGATGGAAGAAAGTGCTCCAAAGATTTCTAGACTCATCAAACCACAGACAGGGAAGAAATATCTAAAGGTCGCTTGATATATTCCCCTGTCTTCCTATGAGATAAAAATTTCACAAACTTAGACTTATCGCTGTTTTTAAATTTATACTTACCTTTGAGCTCCTTGAGATAAAGAATCGTGTCTTATTTATTTTTTATCTCCAGAGCCTAGTACATAGTAAGCATTCCATATGTTATTGAATGATATATTGAATAAATAAATGTAACATAAAATTCTTCATGCCCTAAAAGCTGGAGATGGAGCTGAAAATCAAATTTAGAGAAAATAAGTACTTCATCTTTATGAACTAAAAAGAATTTTATAGCATAGGACATGCCAACATATCACTAAATCAATTATAATGTTACGAAACACGAATACAATAAAGCACACCTTTGAATACTATTAAAGTCAGCCTTTTACTTATCTTTTCAGCCATTCCCCAAATTACACAGACCAAAGCTTAGGAATTGTCTCACATCCT
The DNA here is from genome assembly GCA_004363605.1 of Indri indri. Taxonomy (NCBI): domain Eukaryota; kingdom Metazoa; phylum Chordata; class Mammalia; order Primates; family Indriidae; genus Indri; species Indri indri. The sequence continues at coordinate 8,226 of RJWJ010011996.1, forward strand.
TATAGTCCATCTATCACCAAAGTCTGTGGCTCTGTTTTCAAAATATACCCCTTAGAGAAGTAATTGTTAATATTCAACAAATATCTGCATTCTCCTCCACATCCCCATGAAGTTAGGTTGGAACCATAGAATTAATTCAAGCCAAAGAAATTTGAGTAGCAACAGTGTCACATGTACTCCAAGGCAATTAGGAACTGGTGTGCCTCCTTTTTAGCTCCATATTTCTTGGCTGTAGTGACCTTAAAGGCCACATATTCCAGATGGCATAGCTAGAAGATTGAAGATGCTTGAATTCTGGAGTCACCATTTGGAGGAGTACTGCTTTGGAGAGCTGCCAAACTGCATCAGAATGCGAGATGAGAAATGCACTTTTACTGGGTCACGCCACTGAGATTATGGGGTTTGTGTCTTGTAGCAGCTACCATTGATTACTCTAAAAAATAACAAGATTGGGACCGGGAATAGGTGGGGACTTCTCTAACAAAAATGAAAACAAAAATATGTGGCATCTGTGCAAGAGTCAAGTGCTAGAGCAGCCAGGAAGGTGATATTGGAGGTCAAAAATATATTACTCCCTCGTATACAGAAACAAAACATGTGATTATGCTATTACCTACAGCAACTTATGATCATATAATTACTGAGCTGGAAACTCCAGGGGAAGAATTGGAAAACAGAAAATTGGTAGTGCTAGTTTCCTAGTATAGGCTTTAAAAATGTCAGCTGTTCCCTCACAATTTAACCCTTTATTGTGCTCTATAATGCTTCACATTACTCATTATTATCCTAGATTATGCTTTTGTTTACTCACTGACGATCATTTCTTTTCTGGAATAAAATCTCCTTGGAAAAGGGGCTCAAAGTCCCATGTTTACAACTCTATCCTCAGAATCCTTAATAGTACCTGACACAAAAATAAGTGTCAGGTAGCAAAAATGAGAGTTTGACAAATAAAGAAAAGAATGAGTGGATATTTTCTAATTATTTGTTTAAGAAGAAGGCTCCTAAATTAATACGCACTGGTGTCTGTCTTTGCTTCTCCTTCTCTGTTCCTCGTTCTCCTTCCCCTTCTAGTTCTTTCCCCAGACTGTCTCTCTTCTCCTTTATTCTTTGTGCATTTACTTTATTCTTCTCTCCCTAAAGACTGGTTTCCCTGCTTCCAACTTCATATAGCAGCTCCACAGCATCAAAATTAACATGTTCTCTCATCATGCAGTAATTACAAATTATTTCAAGAAATACTCTTGTTTGGGCTATCTTAGGTCATGTATGACCAATTATTTACGGTCATTTGGGGAGGGAGGGTATACACGCCCTTGTTCACTTCCTTAGCAGAAATCTCAGAAACTGTCTACCACAAATGCTCCTGACAACAGAATGATAAAGAAGATGATTGATGACTTTTCAAATAACAATCCCCTATTTATAAACACACATCTTTTATCAGGTGGCTTCTCTGGATACTAACCACAAAAAAAAAAAAAAAAAATTTAAAAAGGCTCTAAATATTGCATTCAAAAAAAGAAATAAATAGGTGACTGATATTATTGACCATTTTGAAGAGCAAGAAATGAATAAATATTTTAATAAAATGGTACATACAGCAATATTCCAAAATATTTGGAATTATTTATGCACAATTATGTTTGAAGCAACATTCTCTTTATCAGGAGAATATTAAATGACCGTGTGACAAGGAAAACATACAGTGAGTTTAAAAAATAGAATCATGTGTAATATTTCCTTCTGTATTCAATTGTTTAACTTCCTCTTTCATTTAAAAACTAAATAGCTCAATAAACTAATTCATAAGCAGATGGGACAGAAAGTTTACAACAGTTCAGTCAAGCATTTTCCTGGAAAAGTCACAGATGAAACTAAATATTCTGATAGGAAAGACCCTGTTTGTGAGTGTGATTTGTCCATAAATATACCTACTAAGTTAAAATAAATGTATAGCTTATAGTTTACACAGTATGCAGTAAATAATACCCAATTATATAGTCTAGTCTAAAATCAAGTCTAATTGCATTCTTATTTGGGAAAATAATTTTGTCATTATTTGATAATTCTTTAATGTACAAAAATGTATGGAGTTGTACAATATATACATATGTATATACACAGATACATAAACACATAGTGTGTATTGGATGGAAATATTGAATCTAAAATTAGTTCCAAAACTGTATCATGAATGAATAGTTATCCTATCTTGATTACTGTCTTCAAATTCTTCAGATACCCATTGTCTTCTGCTGGCCAGAAACTATCAAATTTTACTTCAATACTAGGTCTTTTAAATTTGCTCCATAGAAGGTCTCTTCTATTTTCTTTCCCATGCCAATTAGAAAATACATTTCAGAATGCCAAATAGATGATTACCTAATTATTTTACACTGTGAAAAGGTTTTAACATTCCCTTCATTCATTTCATTTATTTAAGAAGTATATGTGTGTGTGTATGTGTCTGGACATACACACAATAAACTGACAATATACTAAGTGTTGAAGAAACAATAATGAACAAGCCAATTTACTCCCCTCAAATTGTTTAGAGTCCAATAAATCACATTAAGCCCTTATTATGCGCCAATAGGCAATGTGCAAAGTACAGTATCTCACTTTATTCTTTAAATCCTTTGAGCTGGAGTTAATGCCATTTTAAAGACGTGATAAATTATTTAACAAGCCCAAGTACACATAGTATCATTTTTTAAAGTTTCTGTATATCTTATCTTCAAAAGCAAACATTAGTTATTAAGACAGTATTTGAGGCACAATTCGATGAAATTTGAATAAAAGCCTAAGAACCCCACAATCACATTTCATCAAGCAGCCCCTCCTTCTTAGATGATTGCTAAGAAGGCTAAATACATACATCACTAATAAATAGGAACCCAAAACACTGCTTTAATACTTAGATGGAATAGTAGGAATACTCAAAAGCAAGACTTCCTTGTAACCTGGATCATACACGTAGCTTAGACTGAAGTCCTAAGACAGCTCCTCTATCCATGTGATGGAATCCAGTCAGGATGGTTCCCTAAAGTTTAGGGAATGCTTTAGTGGAAGCATAGAGATTCAAGATTCATAATGGCCTTTCCATGTAGGAGTGGGCCTGTGTCCCTTATAAGGCCTGGAGACAGGAGAAGAAAGTAAGAAAAAAGAACTCCACGGTGACCCTGACCACTAATAACAATGGCTCAACTACTGATCTACACTATGAAGAATTAGATTGGATTTCTCCCTTTTAAGGAATGGGAGGGGGCAGCATTGGAGAAAATAGTGAGCATGTCTTCTAGTAATCTAGTAACTGTTAAAGCCAGAATATGACTCATCTTTTTTTCACTTTAAGAAATATTCGATAAAGGGCTAATAACCAGAATCTGCAAAGCATTCAATCAAGCAAATCAGCAAGAAAATATCAAATAACTCCATTAAAAATTGGGCAAAAGATACAAACAAAAGCTTTTCAAAAGCAGATAGGCTAATGGCCAATAAACATGAAAAAATTCTCAACATCTCTAATCATCAGAGAAATGCAAATCAAAACCACAATGAGATATCACCTCACTCCAGTGAGAATGGGTTTTGTCAAAAAGTCCCAAAACAACAGATGCTGATGTGGATGCAGAGAGATAGGAACACTCATACACTGCTGGTGGGACTTCAAACTAGTACAACCTCTATGGAAAGTACTATGGAGATACCTCAAAAACTGAAAGTAGACCTACCCTACCATTTGATCCAGCAATCCCATTACTAGGTACTTACCCAAAGGAAAAAAAAATCATTTTATCAAAAAGACACTTGTATTAGAATGTTTATTGCAGCACAATTCACAATTGCAAAGATGTGGAATCATCCTAAGTGCCCATCAATACATGAGTGGATTAATAAAATGTGATATATGTATACCATGGAGTACTACTCAGCCATAAAAAAAATGGTGAACTAATACCTTTGGTAACAACCTGCATGGAACTGGACACCATTATTCTAAGTGAAGTATCACAAGAATAGAAAAACAAACACCACATGTATTCACTATTAAATTGGATGTAATCAATTAAAACTCATGCACCTATGGAAGTAAAACTCAATGAAAATCAAGCAGGTGCCAGGGGGCGGAGGGGATAAGTAAGTTTGTACCTAACGGGTACAATACACACTGTCTGGGTGATGGGCACACTTATAATTCTGACACAAACTGTACAAAAGCAATTCATGTGACCAAAACATTTGTACCCCTGTAATATTCTGAAATTTAAAAAAAGAAATATTAACTGTTCTACCATTTTTTTAAAAAAGGTGTTGTTATCCTTGCATTTTTAAAAGCCAGCTTTATTTACGAAAATGATTCTTTAACTAACAAAACATTCAAAAGATCCATTTTTTTTGCAATTTCTTTTTTTTTTTTTTTCCTCTATTTCAAAATATCATGGGGGTACAAATGTTTTTGGTTACATGGATCACTTTTATAATGCTTGGGTCAGAGCTAAAAGTGTGCCCATCACCCAGATAATGTTCACTGTACCCTTAGGTAGGCTTTTACCTATCCCCTCTTCCCCCCTCCCCTGCTTGATTTCCATTAAGATTTACTTCCCTCAATGTACATGTGTGCTCATCAGTTAGTTCCAATTTGATGGTGATAGTGAGTACATGTGGTGTTTGTTTTTCCATTCTTTAGGTACTTCATTTAGGATAATGATCTCCAGTTCCATCCAGATTGGTGCAAAAGGCATTAAGTCATCCTTCCTCAAAGCTGAGTAGTATTTCATGGTATAGATATACCACATTTTGTTAATACATTTATAAATCAATGGGCATTTGGGTTGATTCTACGTCTTTTCAGTTGTGAATTGTGTCACAGTAAACATTAGAGTGCAGGTGTTTTTTTTTGATGAACTGACTTCTTTTCCTTTGGGTAAGTACCTAGTAATGGGATTGCTAGATCAAATGGTAGGTCAACTTTCAGTTCTTTGAGTAATCTCCATATTGTTTTCCATAGAGGTTGTACTAATTTGCAGTCCCACTATGATAATTATTTTGATTCTCTGTTCCCATCAAATATTTATGCTTGCATAAAATATTTCTTTGCTCCTGTTTCCTCGAAGCCCCTTCTTCCTACTACAGCTATTTACTCCACCCATTCCTCATATATGTATTCTTGACAAAGTAGTTTTTCTCAGATTTTATTAACCCTTCTTAACCTTCCAATAAGGAACAATCTAAAACTTTCTATAGTCATTTTTTGTTTGTTTGGTTGTTTGTTTTGTAAAGACTGGGTCTTGGTATTGCCTAGGCTGGTTTTGAACTCTTGGCCTCAAGCAATCCTCCTGCCTTGGCCTCCCAAAGTGCTGGGATTACAGGAGTGAGCTACTGTTCCCAGTCCCATTAGTGGTATTTGATGGGAACAGAGAAATCAAAATAATTATCATGGTTAAATATTAAGCAAAGCAATGATAATTTTAGAAGAAATCTTATTCAACCTTAAAATAAATACATTTCTTCTTCTTTTCTTTTAACGTTAAACCTGTAACATTAATGAAAGTGCTAAGTCTTCTTGCTTACTTGATATCCTTATTTTGGTTAATATTAAAAATACAACCCATGGAAAGCCCAATATCATTGTTAAGTAAGTTGTGCTACTTTTTAAAAAATATTAATTCCTTTCTCCCAGCACCAGATTTCAAGATGGGTTCACCCTAAAATGTTTCTGTGCCTTTGAAATTTGTTTTTCCTATTTCTGGATTTTCCTCCTCTTTCTTTACTTTGTGATTTACTGATTTTTGAGATTTAATACTCAGATTATATAAGGAGGGCTTTGGCATTCCACCTTACAGAATTATGTCCCTATAGAGTTGTACAATTCCTAATTTTAGAACATGCCACAATGTTTTCTGTGCAAGTCCTTGAAGGAAGAGATAATATCCTATTCAACTCTGAAATCCTCCTTCCCCAAAACCCATAACAGTTTCTATGAAATGAATGAACAATGCTTGGATGACAACAAGTACAGAAATCCACAATTCTAAACTCCCAGACCATCCCTCCCTTTCCTACAACCTCGTGTCTCTTATTACCCATATGAACATGACAAGCAAGTTCTGACTGGGTATTTTAACTCTCTAAAGTTCTGAGAAGTCTATATCTTATTAGAATGCATCAGCATAAAAAGATTGATTCATGGTAACTCATTCTGATCCATATTAAACAGGAAAACAAAAACAAATTTTCAGAGTCCAGCTCCTACATGATTTACTGGAACAGAGATAGAGTACAATTTTTTTTTATAGATACCATCCCTGGATTTATTATATTTTTATTGTTTTGTCTAGATTTTCTTTATATGATTAAAAATATATTAATGTCATAAGTATTTTTCTAAATGATTGTAAGTCATTCCTAGAAAAATTTGATGAATAAATGGACAAATGAATGAATGGTATATAAACTGAAGATATCTATCCCTCCAAAAACTTTTTATAAGTCACTGACAAGTACAAGTTCTCTATTTCTAATATAGAACTACATTAAGTTTAATACTAAAAACATAATCAATTATTATTGTCATTTTAAATTTGATATTGGGCATTCTACCAGAACACATTTTCCATACCAAACAGTTAGAGGTTTACTGGCCTTAATTCCTGTCTCTAAACTCATTTCATATCCAAATAAGCTATTTTGTTCAATAAATATTTATAAAGTTTCCTCCTGACATGTATTCAAAGTTGTTCTGTCAAAGAGAAAAGGTTAGTGAAGCTCAATTAGAGCAAATGGAATGCTTGAGAGAGCAGAACTGTCTTTGGCATTTTTTGAACTTTAATACTGAGCTAGTCAATTCTATGCCCTTGCACAAGGAATTTTGTAGCTCTGGGCTGGAATTGACAAATTTGTCATAGCACCTGCCCACATCAATCTCTCTATGGGGATGGGTAATAAGCCATCACATTAGGGTTACACGTGATTGTGTAAAGAAAAAACTTATTTTCAGGTAAGCATTTCCCAGCTATTTCATGTCCTTAAAAGAGACCTGCACTGTTGCTTTGAGACTGATAAACAGGTGCTCTATTCCACCTCGCAGAAAGGTACCATTTGATAGAGAAATATCAGCAAAGAGACAACTAAGCAAAATATTTAGCAAATCTACTAAAGGGGTGGGGGGGGGGGGTTACTAATCTACAAATCACAGAAACTCTATTTTTCTCTTCTAATTGGACCTGGTAGGTAAAAGCTAAAATGTGTAGTGATTCCCAGCTTGGTCACCAGAGAATTCTCATTTAAACGCAGGATATAAACAGCCGGAGTTGAGACTCAAACTGAGCAAATGTTCAATTTAGTAAGACAAATGAGTGTTGTAGCTGTAGATTTGGAAAGAACCATGTAGATATAAAATGTACTGCCTATACTTCCGTAGGGTATAGCAAGAGCAAATGCAGATTTTTTTTCTGTTATATAACTGATTTGTGTAACTGGATAGAGAAGAATTCTTCCAATAATTAAGAAGTTATACAGGAACGTGAAGGAATTGCTGATAAGAGTGAAATAAAAAGAGGGAAATGTATTAAATAACCCACAGTTTCATTTCATATCTCAACTATTTGTTAACAATAGAGCTTACCACATAAATGCATTTCTGAGTTATTAGTTAATGTTAGAACTTTTTTCATCAAATAAAAAATGCATCAGTTCTGAAACTTAACTTTGCCCCTAACTTGCTGTGTAAGTTTAGGTAAGTCTCTTCGTAGATCACTATTTTTATCAATAAAAATGGAAATAATATCTTTCTTCTCTATCTGTGAAGATCATTATAGGGTTAAAATGAGATAGTAGGTAAATGTAAACTTCTGCATTGAAGTACAAAAGGTAAATTGTTTAAAATCAGTCAATGTCCAAATATAGGATGAGAGAGAATATATTTAACACTATACTGAAAAAAAAATAACATTACGATTTCTCATGAACATTTCAATTAACTGGCTGCTAAAAAGTGAATAAAATCTAAGACTACAAAAATAGAACTATTATCTCACTCAAGGGACACAACAGGGTATCATATACTGTACTGATCACATCAAGTAAACATTGCTCAAAACTTGGAGAGCTTTCTAATAAGGGATAGGTGGAGTGTTTGGAAACTGCTGCAGGAACAAATTTTGAAACAATCAGAGATGATTAACAAGGATGAGTAAAGTTTCAAAAATGTTTTCTGTCATTAGAACACTACAATAGCAAAATAAATTTTAGTTGAAACATGCCTAGCAATTAGAACTTTCCATAAGTGAAAATGCAGTGCTGCAAAATAATGAACTTCTTGTCATCAGAAAGGTTAAGGGATAGGCTAGTTAATTGACTGTCAGAGTGCTGTAGAGAAGACAGTACTAGATATGCTCCAAACTCTCTTTTAACCAGATAATTTTTAAATTTGGAATATAATAGTAATTTTTAAGGTAACAATATTACACAAAGGAAGACATTGTCATCTTGTGGAAATAAGTTTCTCCAATAGAAATATCATTAAGTAATATGTTACCATGCCATTATTCTAAGGATGGTGGTTCTGAATGATAAGAAGAGAAAAAGAATATTAGCCCTTGTTCACCACACCATTTTCATGGTAAATGATTGTGACTTGGATGCTATCGTCAAGTGCATGATTAAAAACAGATAGTTTTCAATGTGAACATGCAATTTGTTTATCATTTCTACTAATGGAAGCATGAATTGTTTCTGTTTTGAAAATAAACTTTACAAAATTTTCTTCTCAGAAATCACTTGAAAAGAGAAAAAATGATTTTATTTGGAGTTAATACTAAGAATCCAATATTTGGATGCATTATAAAATGAAAACTATTTCATGAAATAAGTTATGACCCAATAGAAAATTACTTGAGTTTTTTAATTTAAAACTTGCTATCCTATTTTGGGAAACTGTTGAAACTGTTAGCATAGATTTAAATAAGTTTTCAGAATGTAGAACTTTTCATGAGCTATATAACTTGAAAACTTCTTGGTTTGTATAGTATACATACCTTTATCTGAGGTTAAATAAAAACAAATACACTTTTAAATAACAAAACTCTCCTGGATTTTGTAGACATATCTAGGAAAATTAGGAATTCACTCTAAAGTCATAAGTGACTATATGATCAAATTAAATATATAATTTGACTTCTTATTGTTTTTGCTATCCAAGTACATTGAGTAAGCACAAACGGGGTTAGTTGATCCATTCCAAATGTACATAGTTAGAACCAAAGCATAAGATTTTGAGGTCATAACTGTCTGCGGGAAATATCTCCAAAAAAAACTAGGCAAGTAACGTGAAAATAAAAGACATCAGAGAGGGACAGAATTTGCAGAGAATTACAGACTGTCTCCTGGCAAAATGTATCCGACTCAATTTATAAAAATTACATGATGATCAAACAAAACCTTTCTCTGAACTAGATTCAACTCAGAGCCAACTAGCTAAAACTCTTGACCTAATGTTCAGCCATCTTATTTTATAAATACAAAACCTGAAGCAGAATTTGGATTATATAAGAAACTTGTTTAAGGTCATATAGTAAGTTATGGCAAAGCCAGATCTAGATTCTTTGTGTTTGGATGTATGATTCTTTCAAATTATAAAATTGTCTCTATTTTCAAAATCCAGAGGTTATGGTTCTGGCCTTCAAAATAGTTTCATGTATATAAAAATAGAGTTTAATTGTGCATTGATGTCTTTTCTAATCCTAATTTCCTGTTATTTATGTGTTTTCTATTAACAAAAGACTATTATGTGATGTAAAATATAGGGAAAATTCTTATAAGTATATTTAGCAGATACGCCTCTAAGTTCTGGTGAAAATGTTATACTACTTTATAAGTTACAAAGAACCAAAACTGTCTGAACCATTCTGTCTGAGAGGCTGAATTAATTAATAGTGAAAAGCACCATACATTTTATTCATAGCCAGTTCAGCTATATTTGCATAGATATTTCCTTGGGAGAACAATAAACTATTTTACAATCCCCTATACAATCGCCCTGACATGGACCTTCACAGTCTGTTATTAATAAAAGAAATTTTGTTAGAATAAACCAAAGAATAATAAATATTTATTTACATGCTTGTAAGTCATTTGCAGATAGATGATCATCCCATTTTTTTTTTTTTTGACAGCCTAAACATGTGTCACTGCATCTTGGGAAAGATTTACTTTTGCTTAGTTGAGACAGGGAAAGCAATGGGAGCCTTCAATCTGGTGATCTGCAAAGATGACATCATACGAGGAATAATCATCATGTTTATGTTGCTTATGTCCATCAGGACATTAAGCAAATTGTTGCTCCTATACAGGCCAGAGAAGAGAAACAAAAAAATCTAATGAGTATCATTACTGAAGTGACTTCAATCTCTGGGTCCAAATTATAATTATTATTTGCCTGTAAGTCTTCCGATTATGTAGGGATTCTTCAATACCAATTTATCTCTTCTAGAAATTTGTTCTTCATTCTTAAAATAGAAGCATAGCTCTACCTTGAACACAATCATGAAAGATGAGAGCATGCAGCTCAATCTATTTTTGTGAATGAATTGGTTTGATTTCCTTTTTGGCAGCTGCAAACTCAAAGCATTAGAATAAATGTGTTCATTCAACAAAAATGTGTCTTGTTTGATTGAATAATGCTCTGATCCAAGGAAAAGAGTCTTAGAAAAATGGAAAAGATTTGCAAGGAAGTGAGTGAGATATTCATATCTTAATGAAAATAAAACCATTCACTGGGATTTTTTAAAGACGTACTTAGACGGTCTTGTGTAAAGTATAAGAGTGGTATGAAGATCTTTCCTATTCATTGCCCCTTCGTTGACAAACAATTATAGTTATCCAGTCATTACCTACTCCCAAGACTGTTTATATTTATCCAGCCTCTAATATTAGTACTGTGTGTATCAGTTAGGATTTTGTTGGTTGTAATCAACAGAAACCAACATGGAATAACCACAAAAGATAAGACACTAACTAGAAGATTGTCATGTAGCACAGAGACTCAAACATAATGCTAGTGAGCCAGATTCAGGAAAGAACAAGTATCAGGGAAATTCTATTCAATATTAAAATTCCCAAAGGAAAGTATCTGACTTAATCCAGGACATTGTGCTAACAGAAGCCAGAATGCTTTGATTGGCAATTCCAACAAAACTCATAGAAGAAAATTTCCCTAAAGGAAAGGGAGGTGCCATTATCAAATGGGAGGAAGGGAATAAGCCAAATTGCACTATATTGCCTTTCACATTTTGGCATTGATCGATACAAGATTGAGAAGGAAGATTACAATAGGAGTCATGGAACATCAATGCAGTCTCTTGCCCAGGCCTCTTAATTTGTTTCCATCTTACTCTAGTCTTGCTATCTGACCAAAAGTATATTTTCAATACTTCTGATATGGGACCAGGCCTTCACCTGGGGACTCTTGCTGTTTTACACTTTGGCATCACAATAAGAAAATCAAACAAATTACCAAAAATCCTCTAACACAAGACAAGCTAAAAATTTGTGTTTTTTTGTTTGTTCGTTTGTTTTTATTTTTGTATAAAACTTAACTACTTGCTGCCAATAGTTTCTGGGAATTGCTACATAGTCTATGGGTTTATCGTAACAGAAATAGTATTAAACAAGATAAATTCATTTTATAAAATGCAGAGGTAAATAATCAATTTCTAAGTTTCAAGATTCACACTTTAAAACTTCATGCGAAAATAAAGATTCAAGGAGTATTTATTCATTAAATGTTTACTGAGAACACCTGAAAACAGTTTTACATGCTCAATATGCCACAGTGGGCATTTAGACCAACGAATACTTTGTACTATGCTTAATAGGCCTAAATGAAATCTTTAACATCATCGCTACCAGTGGAAGCATCAATCATTAACACTTTCTGAGGTTTCTATATGTTCCAAACGCTGTGCTGGATGCTTTGCAAACATCAGTCTCTAAAGTTTATAGCATTTGTAAGAAGAATGGCCCTACTTTCTTGTTATAGATAAAGGCATGAAAGCCTACGGTGGTTAAGTAACATATCTGAAATTATTTAGCTGGTAATGCTTGTAAGCAGGGTCAAAGACAGGCTTATTGGACCTGAGTTTTTATCTACTGTGCCATAATTCTCAAAACGACCACAGAGCTTTGACTATTATTCAAGAAAAATGAATCTAATTTATTTTAGTCAGGTGTCTCAAATTTGATTCAGCTGACTTAGGCACAGATGGTGTCAATACATTTTTAAATAAAAGGGAGTAGAATTCATGGTAGGGGTTCAAGAGCACCTATAATATTCAAATTTCATAGTATAAAAATAAATTATAATAACTCTTTATTGCATTCAGCTAATAGCCTTTTCTAAAAGTTTCCCATTATTCAGGTCTTACTAGGAAGTTGCCATCACACTAGAGACATAATCTAACCGTGGGACAAAAATCATAGCTAATATTCATTGAATACTCACTCAATTCTATCCACTGTTTTCATATTCATCAATTCTAGACTAAAATATACTACCTTCATCTCCTGGTCAGAGTTATATAAATAGTCTCCCAGTAAGTCTACCTGAATCCACTCTGGCCTGCTCCAGCAAGTGAACCCAAGCAAAAGTAGGGTGGTATCTATTTAAAAATGGAGATTATTGATCTCACTACACCCAATGTCCTTGAAAACTTTAAATGGTTCCCCAAATGCTATGTGAAACACACATCATTTAAAGTTTATACTACAAGCAAATCACTACGCAAAGCACAATAACAAACACCCATCAAGCTATACACAGTGAGATCTATAAGAATAACAGCAACAACAACAAAACAAAAACAACTGAAACATAGAGCCTTTATTATCAACCAGAAACTATTCTAAGCACTTTACATACATTAAATAATTTCATTCTCACAACAGCTCTAAGAATTAGGCACTATTTTTGTGTCTGCTTCACAGATGAATTGCTAAGGCTCCGAGTTGAGGTGATCTTAAAAAGTCACACAACTGTTGAGAGTCAGAGGCAAGATTCAAATCCAGACAGTCTGGTTCCAGGCTCACAGACAATCACACTATAGTCTCTCTCAGTAATATAAGACTTTTATCCAGCTCACAATATATGTGCCGAGATTTTTATTTAACTGAATGTTTCTTACCACGTTTATAGTGGTAAACACTGTAAAACTTGGAAGGAGAAAAAAAGATATTCAATTGCTACCATTTACGTAACATCTAAAATTTTCTGTTAAACACGCATCTCTTCCAAAGTGTTTGGACATGGGAGGAAATAGAATCACCAACTATGAAATAGAATGTATCAAAGAGTGGAGGAGAGTCATGCTAAAGATATAAAATGCTCTCAATGCTACACAACTGGATTAAATTCATTACAACTGCTAAAGAAAAAGAAAGCATTAAACCAAAGGGAAGGGGGCTCCAATATGGTGGACCAGAGACACCAGCTGCCAGATCCTCTCACAAAAAAGGAAAAGCTTTAGATGATAAAGAAAAAACAAACAAACAAACCAAAGTAGATCAAGTGTAATTCTGAGGGAGAAGTGCCAGAACCTACCCGAGATTCCATGGGAAGAAGTTGTGGAGCAGAACAAGAAGGAGCAAGATATTGGCAGAGATCAACCACTGAGAGGCTTGGAGTCCTACGGAAAAGCTAGGTGGATCAGTTTGTTTCTCCCTCCCCCACATCTCTGGCAGTCAGTGGGCTCCCAAGCTGCTGGAGAGACCTTCAACCTTCACAAGCTCAAAAGCCGCTGCCACCAGAGAACTGGGAGCATCTTGAGAACAAAACACCAGGCTGCCAGTACCCTCGGGATCGATTCCTGTCACCACAGACCATAGCCAAGATGGCAGGCACCATATTGCTTCTCCACCCACTATGCACCTTTGTCCTCCTTAGGGGGCTTCAGCCCCTGTTTTTGTCTTGCTCATTCCCACACAAACATTTTCTAACTCCACCCCAGACTGCAGGACCTACAGAGGCCAGTGGATCCTGGAGGATCTGCATGACCCTACAGCCTGGAAATTCCAAGCACGCTGCATTCTCAACAGAGGGACAGAGATGACCAGAGTGCTAGCTTTCCTCTTTTCAGATTCTTTTCCTCCCCTTTTCTTCCCCCACCTGTGGCTTCTGAGAGACTATTGAGCTGTGGCTCACAAGAACTGCTCTTCCCCTCTGTTGGTGCATATGCCACACCGGGGCTTCCACAGAGAGTGGGGTTCAAACGCTTCTTCTTAAAGAACTGCAGTGGACTAAGGGGTGCTCAGACTGTGAGCTCCCTGATCACTGGCTCTCACTGGTGCTGCTTGCCTGGCTGCTCCATCAGAGGAGGGCACACCCCAAAACCGAGGGACATCAAACCTGCTTGAACACTCCATAGGCAACTTGGGACCAGCATGCTTCTCCCTGGCACGGTCAGGAATTAATCTTTGGTGACCCAGGGACAGGCCTCCAGGCCAGATCCTGTACCCCTGGGACTTGAACATGTTACTTGAGGGCACAAAGGGGAGATTTGCGAATTAAGTTCAGGAGGTGAGGGAGCCCACATGGGCAGAAATGAAAAAAGAGTGCATCGTGGGTCACAGTCACACCTCACTCATGGAGGAGCTCAGCTAGTTTTAGAACCTTCCAGCCAGCAGACACTGAAGGGAGATTGCGGAGCAGGGGAGGGGGAGAAGAGAGAAACCCACTTCTGATAGCCAGATCGTAAATCACAGATGGCATCTCTTCCACAAACAGGCATTCTGGCTGGGTGGGGCCACTTCAGCCCCTCTCTGGCAACTGAGGAACAGACCTTTGACCTATGCAGAGGCAGCTACCTTACCAGCTTTTGTGGAGCTTAAGGGCAGGCTCATCCAACCCAGCTCTGCCCAGTCTCACTTCCCCACCCACATCTGCTGGGGTGGAGAACAAGAACACACCTGGAATTTCCAGAGCCCCATCCAGCACCTGAGACATTTGAGGGCTTCTCCTGAGGGACTAGAGCCAGTCATAGGTCCAAAAAACAGCACAGCAGCCTGTTCCTTCTGACAAACCACCTACTGACAGGGAGGTCAATTTGCACAGCCCCTTATAGCATTTACTGACTCAGTCATACAGGATGTGATTGATTCTTACCCACAAGCAACACCTACTATCTCAGAGACTAAAATGAGAGTGCCAATAAAATTTACACTGCTAAGAAGACCACAGGGCTGGGGAAAGAGAAAGGATTTCAAAGACCTCCATCTTCCCTTATCAAAGAGAGATAGGGAATCTGCCCACACACATAGCTCACCACTGCTACAGCCTATAAACAACTAGCAACTGAGAAAACCATCGTGCTAAGGATATCTGTATCCAAGGAATCCATCCAGAACCTAGATTGCAATCAAAGCACCCCCAAGCAAATCCAAAGGTTCTTAGCCAACATATGATGCAGACACAGCCTTATGAGTGGGGAAAGCCCCATCTAAACAAAAGAAAATCCCAAAATAAGAAGCAACAGCAGCTCCAGATGAAAAAAGTCAGCAGAAGAACTCCAGAAGTATGAAAAATCAGAGTGAAAGGACACCCCCAAAAGGGAACAGCAGCTCTCTAGCAACAGATGCCAACCAAAATGAAAAAAATATTCACAAACCATAATCCAACAAATGGCTAATGCTCAGAATCTACAAAGAACTCAAGCAAATCAGCAAGAAAAAAAATAAGCAATTCCATTAAAAAGTGGGCAAAAGACACGAACAAAGGCTTTTCAAAAGAATATAGACAAATGGTATATAAACATATGAAAAAAATGCTCAATATCAGTAATGATCAGGGAACTGCAAATTAAAACCACCATGAGATATCACCTTACCCCAGTTACAATGGCTTTTATTAAAAAGTCCAAAAACAATAGATGCTGGCATGGATTTGGAAAGAAAGGAACGCTTATACACTGTTGGTGGGACTGAAAATTAGTATAACCTCTGTGGAAACAATATAGAGATTCCTCAAAGAACTAATAGTCAACCTGACATTTGATTGAGCAATCCCATTTGTGGGTATTTACCCAAAGTTAAAGAAGTTGTTTTATCAAAAAGATACCTGCACATGAATATCTATTGCAGTACAATTCACAATTGCAAAGATGAGTAATCAACCCAAGTGCCCATCAATACATGAGTGGATTTACAAAATATGGTATATATGTACTATGGAATACTACACAGCCTTGAAGGAAGATGACTTAAAGCCTTTTGCAACAATTTGGATGAAACCGGAGACCATTCTCCTAAGTGAAGTATCTAAAGAATGGAAAAACAAATACCACATGTACTTGCTATTAAATTGGAACTAACTGATGAACACACATGTGCACAGAGGGAAGCAAAACACAGTGGAAATCAAGCAAGGGGCAGGGAGGAGGAGGGGATGGGCAAAAACCTACCTAATGGGTACAGTGAACACTATCTGGGTGATGGGCACACTCATAACCCTGACTCAGGCATAACAAAATCCATACATGTAAGAAAAAAACATTTGTAACCCCGCAATGTTTTGGAATTTAAAAAAAAATGAGAAAGGAAAAGGGAATCGACAAAGGCATACTTGTGATTTAAACAACCACTTCCAATGACAACATAAGAAGGGCTGACATTTATTGAGCATTTAGTATAAGTAAGGAACTGAGCAGAGCCTTTTACAGGCAGTAAGTCATTTGCTTCCCACAGCAATGCTATTTGTTATAAATATTATCACCTGTAATTTTTTTTCTTTTTTTTCTTCATACCAGCATTGTCTGATATCACCCGTAATTTACACTGCACCAACTGATGCAAGAACCACAGCGCCATCAAGCCTCAGGGCTGGAATTTGAACTCAACTTTATATAACTCAAGTGGTCATAAAAAAGCTACTTTTTAGAGAAAAAAAATAACAAAACATACTATTAGGAATGAAACCATAGGGGAATTATTAAATAATGTAAATATAGGTCAAATCTTTCCAGGTCTGATCCAATGATGACACTGCCTTGCAAGACCATGACAAAGAAATCTATGAGAAGCTCTTCAGAGACTCAAAAGAAAGTAGACAGGTTTACTTATACAACACCCTTTTTTTGCAGCTCAGCTTTTTGTTTCTTCTCTGCTCTGAGAATTTTGTAATTGGTTTTTAAAGTGAGAAGCTGTTCTGTAGCAGAAGTCTTTTGCTCCAGCCTTTAGGTAGATTAATTTTTAAACCTTTGAAGCTCATTCTCCAAGCACTGCTCTCTGGCATTACCCAAGTAAGGATATAACTGAAGGCCTTGACCACCAAGGTCAGTACTGGGCAATAATATATATTAAAAAAGTGAATAAATAATTAAATTTAAATAAAAGCTGAATTGAGAAAACATTGCATTTGTTCTTCTTGACCACTGGAGAACTTGCCTAAAAATAATTACTTTTATCACATATCCAACAAAATGCCTGCATCAGAGGCAACCCTTCCAATGCACACAAAGTAGAAGTCATTGAATACTGCCTAAAGACCCTTTAAGTGACAGAGATACTAACATAAGTCTAAATCTAGAATGTCTCTCAGGGTTTGCCTGACCACAAGCTTCTCTCTCAGAGATATCAACAGTGGTAAAAGATAACTTATATGAAAAATTAAATTTCCAAAGAGCAATAGAAATTTAGAAACAACAAAATTATCTGGTTGTGAAAAAAATAAGATATTGCATACTATTCATGAACATTTGTAAAAAGAAGTGTCTTTCCCATAGACAGATCCACTGCAAAGCACATCTAAGGCTCTGTGATTAGGAACACGTAAAACTTCAATCAACTTTCACTCATTATGCCATGGAACATGATACAATTGATAAAAGGTTGGCACTTTGTAGCAGAAAGAAGTCCACCATAAGTATGCAGGCCCAATTCTAAATCCATGCCACAATGAACTTAGGAACTTCTAGGTAGCTTGCAAGAGCATCTACATGTCTGAATATGTTCCACAGAGGATAAAACATAGGATTATGTTCCACTATTATTGTTAGAAAACAAGACTCATTTTATTGATAATAGAGATGTTAGTTCTGTTAGGTTAAAATACTCTAAAAATAAATTTAAAACTCTAATGGCTTAAACACAATAGTTGTTTATTTCTTTCCCCATGCAAACCAGGTGGTATTGGCAGGTGACTGTCCTCTTCACAGTGACATGGGGCTCATACTTCTATTCTGCATTATTCCCTAGAATCTTGCCAATGTCTATACCTTTTCAGATAAAGGCATAACAAGGACACCCACTTTTTAGAGACAACAACCCAGAAATACATATATATTCCACCCACATTTTATTAATGAAAATCAGGTGTATAGCCAAGTATCAATGAATCTGAAAGGACCTAAGAATTGTTGTCTGGGCAGCCACTAAGTAACTATGCCTCTATTGCTATAGAAAAGCAGAAAGGATTTTGATGGCCAGTTACACATCTCCATGACATATCAACAAGAGTACAAAAAAATCAACTTAACTGACAACAAAATTTCAAAGGCAGAATATTAATAGTTTAGGCTCCATGGACCAATCATTCAAAATCAACGTAAATAAATAAAGAAAATAGCAAACACAATTTTAAAGAAGAAAGGATTAAAATATTGGCAGAGCATCATAAAGAAGAAATAAAAATTCAATATTGGATCAATGGGCAATAGTCATGCTATTTTATGTTGTCCCATTTTCCAGAGGATGCAGTATATAACAGGAAAGTCAGACAGAGCTGGTTTAAATTAAAGCTCTGTATATTTCTAGCTGTGTGAACTTGAAAGAGTAAGTTAAGCTCTCTGATTCTTAGTTTCCTCTTCTCTAAAATGAATTGATAACACCTGCTCATATGACATTTTAGTAATTAATTAAAATGTAAAAAGAACTTAGCAGAATTAATGGTGCAAAATAAGTGTTAAATAAAAGATAAGAATCATCATTATTATTCTTTCTCATATTATTTTTAACGTTATAGATTACCTCAACATATCCAAAACCAAGGCAAATACAGCAGTATTCAAAGACTCTACATCTTATTTCCAAGTACCTATGAGTTTAACATCATTGAACCATTCAACTTCTTGAGCAGATCTGATATGTGTTCATAACACCCCTTTCTGATGGCTCATCTAGACTGGGCACTTCTCACGTGAATTACCATTATCACCTAATTTGTTCACATATTTTCTGTATTTCCTTGGCATGTTGATCTATTTTTCTATTAGGCAACATTTGAATATATAATACAGGATGGCGTCTAAAATCATATCTGGAAGAAACATTATTTTCTGAGTCTTTCCTTTTGTAGCATTTAATCTGAGCCATTTTATCACCATGATTAAGTGTGGAAAAAATTTCAATAGCTATGACAGAGAGCAAGTAACTAGCATGAACCTTAGAATCAGATAGATCTGTTTTTTGACTTTTGATTTTAGAAATTATTTCCTGTGTTAATTTGGGTATGTTACTTAATTTCAAGCCTTACTTTCCTTAACCTTAAACTGGAGAGGTAAGTTAGATTTTAAGATCCTTGAAATCAAATAGCTAACTTTCACCATTCAATCCTTCCTTGTTGTGTTCCTACTGCTTACCAGAGTGCCCTACACATAACAGGCAACCAATAAAGTATACATTTTATTATTAATTATCAATAATGTGATATAAAAAATAGAACTAGAGAAATCATATACAATTCTAGGTAAAAGTAAACACTCATACGCCACAGGTAATAGATTATATTATGAATGCTTATAGAAGAGGTGAACAAATAAAATTATCAAGCTAGAGACCAACCCTCAACTAGTCAGAAATTTTAATAAAAGAAGTTCTTAGTTACAGAATTCCATATTAGCCGGTGATCAAATGACCTAACTCCTAGATACGGAAAACCCCAAATGCCTTAAGGAAAATGTCTTCAGGAGAAGGGAAGGAGAAAAGTGAAATTCAAATCTATTTGTTCAAAGCCAGAAAAAGGAAAAATGAAACCTTTAAAATCCCTAGTTTAATGGTTATAGACATAGGTGAAGATTTGTCTCCAAATGAATAACCAAAGGTATCAGATCCCCTTGAATAGGTTTATGTTGCAAAAAAGTTTACAGGTATCTTTAACGGGATCATATGACCCTTGTGCCAAAAGCAGGACAATATTAATAAAATCTTCTTTAACTACATATGCATTGAGACCATCAAAATGTGCTGAAGGCCTGACAGCACAATCTGCTTATCTTATTACTGATCCCTGAACTAACATGTTCTGTTCACATGCAGTAGTTACTTAATAAGCATTTCATTGTTTCAAACACAAATTGGTCTTTTACCCCAGCTTATTTTTGGAACTGCATGTCCCCGCAAAACAATAAGGCATATTTTAATTTTACTGCATGACATGACACATTCAGCTCCAATGATTTGTGTTGAGTCACTCAAATTATAAACAGTGATTCCAAGGCACAAATGCAAACTAGGTCTGGTTGTGTTTTCACATTTAAAAATACAGAGAAAAATGGCAATTGAAACAATCAATGTTCAGTGTCTTACAGAGCTTTGTTTTTATTATAGTCAAGCCACCAACTGAGCCACAGATTCAGCATGGCTCTTTGTTAAACAAAGCAATCAATAACTTACCATAGAGATGCACTATGATGTTGGCAGACTTAGAAGTTGTGCATTATAACTTCCTAGTTTTTGGTAACTCCACATCTACTAGCTCCTTTTTACAGAGATGGCTTTGATACGCATCAAAGGAAGCAGTCCTGTAGTTATGTTCCCTCCTGAGTATGTACTTATCAGAATAACAAATGCAACAGCAGAAACCAGAACTGGAAAAAAAGAAAGTGTAAGAAACAAGTCTTAGTGGAGGCAAAGACAAGATTACTTGGGTTGATTTTTCTCCCTCCAGCTGCGATCCTTTATAATTCCAAAATAAGTTGGTAATATCATCCACGCATCTAAGTACGTTTATTTGGTGTAGGACCTTACAATGCACATACTGTGTCAGAGCAAGCCTAGCAAGGACAGCATCGATGATGTCAAATCATAATGCTCAAATATACAGAAGAAGCTCAAGTTCTATGGAATTACAGCAATACTTCCAGGCTTCCCTTCAGTGATGGCAAAAAACAGTTGCTTGGAAATCATTACGGGAGGAATCAAAAGTGAATTGAGATGCAGTTTCATTTTACATATACCAGTCATGGAAAAATCTAAGTCTAACCACAATGTTTCATAGTCCTCTGGCCTTTGTGAGTTCCATTTGCAATATCCAGATAAGGTGGATACATTCTATGCACAGTGGGAAAACATCCAATATTTCATGGTCTCTCAAGGGGCTTACTTTCTCTTGATTCATTTATAATATAGCCTAATTTCTAACTATTATTCACATCCTGTCTTCCTTTGTCTTTTTTATGACTTGTTTCCTTATTCAAGACAGAGCAGATAGTGCAGCACACGGGGAAAAGAAAGCTGGGAGAAGATCAGAGTTCAAATGCCTGCTCTGTGACTTATGAACACATCTCATAGGATTAAAACTTAAAGTAGAGAAGAGTTTTAATGTCCCAGCAGGAAGGTTCTTCTAATTGGGCATTATTGCCTCTGTATCAGAATTTCTGAATTATGATATTATCAACTTTATTAGCATTCACCTTGTCTAACCTTATCAAACAAAAAGAATTAAGCATTATTACATTTTTTTATTTGTTTAATTAGTGAGTTTACTTGAGGGGTTGTTTTCAAAACCAAAAGGGGGTTTCAGTCTAGTACCAGTTGCTCATCACACTAAGATCCAATTATTGAAACAATAAGGATAGCCAAGGAAGAAAAGAATTTTTAATATGACAGATGTTTTGTCAGGAGAATGGAAGAAGCTGCCCCAAATCTGTCTCTCTGACTAAAGGAGATCATGGGCTTTTAAATGAGGGGTCACTTGCCTTCAGTAGGTCATGGTGTAACTAACAAGGGGCTGTGTGCCTTGGGCCAGGTCATGTGTGTAGGGGCAGGTGGTGGGGGATGATGAGTCTCCAGGAAGTCTGCCCAGGGCCCTTCAGAACCTCAGCTCCTTTGTCTTGCCGAAAATTTCTGGGAAACAACTCAAAAAGTCAGGTAGGTAGTTACAGGAGAAGATTATATGGGGTCATTCAAATTTGTTCAATGGGGGGCCAATTACAAGTTTGTGCCCAGAGTTCCAAAGGCCTCTGAAGGAAGATCAGAGTATATATTTTAATGTGTATTTTTTTAACCCTAGCAAATAAGTTACTCTATGTGGACACTAATGACCAGATGTGCTGCAATGGAGGTAAAGGTCTGAAAAAGGGACAAATGTATTATGAGTTATCTCTTTAAAACTCCCAACTCTTTTTGGGAATTAAAACCTGCATTCATGCCCAAGGCCAATAATCAAAGGGGCAGAAAAATGTTCTTTGTTCTTAGTTTTCTAGTATCTTAACCACGGGCGATGCCTCAGATGCCTCAACAGAATTGTCCGGAGGTCACAAGATCATCTTCACGGGAGATAAGGCAGACCAAAACCATCAGCTACAGTTAAACAACAGTAGCCCAAGGCCATGACATGTGACACTGGTCACATAGACCTGAGCCCAAACTCTGAAACTCCCCCGCTTTAAAAAGCTCTGTATTTCTGCTTAAAGGCAGACAACAGCCTTTCGAGATGCAAGTCTGCCACCCTCCTCATTTGCCGGCAAATTAATAAACTTCTCTTTCCTTTTCCTCAAATCATTTGTCCTCATTCTTTGTTCTCCCTGAATCAGCCTTGGGAACAAGTACTGAACTTTCGGTTACAATGTTAAGTATCTAGCTCAAAATCACAGATGGAAGCCAAAATCTGTTTCAAAAGCATGCTCTCCTGATTGGCATTGTTTCTTTGCTAGGCAGATGGCCCTAGCTCTCTGAACCAGCTCCTAGACCTCCACTCTCCTCCAAGAATTTACATTTCACTGAGCCCAGCAAGTCTTAAATTCTTGCTTATCTCTGGGGCATTGATTCTCAATCAAATTAAAGCCAGCAATGAGATAAATACAAAAGCTCCTTCAGAGGAGTGTCTTCTCATAATGCTGGGGCACAATTGAGTGACATTTTGACTTTCAGCCATATGACCCTTCTCTAGAGCCATAGAAAATTAAATTCATGTGAGGATATCACAGGGAGAGGTTGCTTCAAAGACACTAGTGTTTCATAATAAGAATCATTTTTACACCCAAGCTCAGAGACCTCATTCTTTTACTGCTATTGGGGTAAAATATAATGTCTGAAAGTTTCCAGGTGCAAAGAGAAGATAGGCTTTTAAACTCTGGGGTTGTTGTTATTCTCATTTTAATGCTCTCAAAGGAATAAATCTGAACGGTAAAAGGTACTGTAAAACAGTTACACCACCTATAAATGTCACCAATTTAGAAGGCAATCTTTGAATCAATCTTCCCTTCAGAAACTTTTAAATGTAACTGCATAGCAGATATGGGTCATTAAGTTTATCATATATTATCTTTAGTTTTAATTAATTAGTGGTACTAGCTATTACTTTTTTGAGTGTTTGCTGTGTGCTGAATTGTGGGCTAAGCACTTTCCATCAATTATCTTTAATCTCTGCAACAATTCTTTGTGAGATTATTTCAATAAATATTTGTTAGTATAAATAAATGTAATAGACCCTGGAAGATATAGTTTTTGTCACTGTCTGAAATGATCCTTTCCTTTCTTTTCCTTCTTTGAGGGTATTACCCCCATACTCTGTGTTGTCCCCTGGGTGTTTACAATTATGAAAAACTGCTTTTACAACCAAAGGAGGTAACATAAACTCTAGATTTGCCAATGATATAGCATCATCATGTGCCTGGCCATAGTAACAACCCAAGCAGAGCCAATCAGATGATTGCTTAGGTCTCTGGAGCAAGAATTCCTCTGTGCTTATCTGTTGTGGGGATTCAAGTTTGGGGTGACAGAGCCCTTGTTGCCTGATGTGGGAGTATCTGAGAATGATGCTGAGAAGAGAGCAACAAAGCCAAGACATGAAAAGAGAAACACTGACGCAGCAACACCTTTTGAACCTCTCTACTGAACTGTGTCTAGATCCAGAACTGCCCTTGGATTTCAGCCAATTAATTCCCTTTTCTGTTCAATGTAGTTGGATTTGGATTTCTGTTATTTATACTCAAAAGAAGCCAGACCAAATTTATGAATTAATTCCATTTTACGGATGAAAAAACTGAGACTCTAAAATGTCAAATATATTACTCAGGGTCACCAAATTATGTGGCAAACCAAGGTTTAAAATCTGGTCTCTAGGCTCCATAGAACATGTGCTGGCATACAAATTGGCATGGGAATCTAATGTTCGCTGCCCTTGAAGCCATAATGTACTTTGAGTTTTTGTTCCTCTAGTTGATGATAATTTGTCAGTTGTCCTTTCAATCTCAATCCTCCTTATTATCCATGGAACACATTTGTGAGACAGTGGCTGAGACCAACAGAGTGAAACTAACTGGTACCTCCAATATCCAATCGTGAACATTGTATTCAACAATGGTTGGAAGATGGGAGTGGGAAAAAATGAAGGAAAAAATAATTCTTCATTCAAGGAGCACTGAATTAAAGAACATGAAGAGAGACACATGAATAAGTGATTATAGCATAAAGTGATAAGTATTATATTAGGGTTATTTATGTAAATTACTGTATGAGGAGCATGAAGAATAAGTGAGAAATAAACTTTAAGAGCAAGAGAAAACCATGAAAAGATATCTAGAGGATGCGAGATGATTTTCCAGAAGGGATAGTGCTTAAACTGGGAATTAAAAGAAGAATAGAAACTTGTCCATTATAGAAAAGTAGAAAGAATAATCTGGACCAAGAACACAATGTTTTCAAAGGCATACAAAGTCAAAGTCAGATACAGTCAGAAAATGGATTTTGATAAGCATCAAATCTGTGAATCTTACATCATTAGTACTGCTCTTGTGATTCTCTTTGAACTGAATAAATCAGTCCTTTAATTTCAGTGCTTTGTAACTTCTAGGATGTTTTAAGGTAAATCTATTCAGGCCAACAAATATTTGTTTAACACTTGTTTTACGCCAGGCTTTATGTTAGGAAGTGCGCAGATGTGTGTGCATGGGCAGGGGTGGAGGGGGAGAAGAAATTAATGAGGAGTGAGTTGGGTCATGAAGGATGTTTGCACAGCAGTCATATTCTTCAAAAAAGTTGGGGGAGAGATACAAATAAATCTCAATAAAATGGGGATTACTAAGTGCCTTTTCTTTGTACCCTTTCTTTGTGCTCTGTTCTTACAGCACAAATAAAGGGCACTTAGTAATATGATGGCTCAGAGGAAGCTACCTAGAGGTTATGCCACTGACCTGAAATGGAGGAAGAATTAGAATGAGACTGATTGAAAACACGGTAAGAAGGGCATTCCAAACAGAATAAGTAACTTGAGCAAATATTCAGAGGAGGGAAACTACACAGAGTACGCAAAATAATGTGACATTATTTCAGCAGAATGTAGTAGGACAGCAGATAAAGACCAGGTAATGGAAGGCTGAAATATTGATAACTTTGTTCCATAGGTGATGAGGAGCCACCAAAATGTTTTAAGCAGAAGCGTGGCAATATTATCGTGGTTCTAGCTCCATGTGGAGAATGGAGCTAAGTGGAGGAGAATTAAAGACCTAGTTGTTAGTAATAAGGCTAGTGCAGAATTTAAACCTACCTCATGCATTTTTTTAAATCATATATTCATACAGATACAGTAGTCCATCCAGTTTGGGTAGCAGCTATAATCCAGAAACATTCAGACTCCTTTTCTATTAGCCAAGGCATTGGTGCAAAGCTGCAAAAGTCCTTTTGCCTCTTTGATTTATAAAACCAAGGTAAGTGTACAGTTTGGCTATGTAGATTATAGGTGAAAGCCATGTTATGGTTAGATGTTAAAGAAGCCCTAAAATCTTTTAAATATTCCTTTACTCAAAAAAGGATTTTACATCATTCTTTCCTTAGCAAGCTTAACAAAATAAAACATTGTTGGCAGGGAAACAAATTACACAGTTCATTGCTTAAACCAATGCAATAAAATCAACCTGTGTACACGGTCTTTTGTTTGTTTAAAAGTCCTACTGAAGATCTCATTATAATACCTCAGAGGTAAATTTCAGATGCAGATCATTTCAGAGTTATGCTGCAGTAAATCTGAAAGCGCATTTATCTGTTTAGTTTTTTTTTTTTTAATGCATGTGTGTTTGTTCTTTTTTTTTTTTAGAAGTGTGAAGTTTGAGTACACAATCCATATCAGCACTATGGTGAATAAGGAAAGCAATTCTAAAGACAGTATTCTTTACAGTTATAATGTGCAAAGTAACTAGAGATTTCAGAGTTGGTGTGAACTGAGTGGTGGGGAGGGATTGGATTTTTGGAGCACTATACTTGAAATGTTTGGAAATTCAATAATAAGCCCAATAGAAATTCTGTATTTCAGGTAATCTGTGTTCAGGTGGTACAGTCATCCTCTGAGATTCTTCTATGCTGCAGAGCTTAGGAAAGGGTGGGAAATGTCAGTATTTATCATGATAGCATATTGATCTAATTTGATAAGATTTATTCTAAGAATTCAGAGTTTTGAATTAGGTTAGTTTGTTACATTGGCAGTGACTAAAAGCCAACTCTGTCCTTATTCAAGAAAAACAATTTTAGAAGAGTACTGTATATCCTATAAAAGAAGAGTAGAATTATCAAGGAGCTAGAGGTAGAGAATATAGATCAGGTACGTATTGGTTTTACTGTCTCTCATCCATTCAGCCACTTCTATAAACAGAATATCCATTAAATGCCAAAATCTGTAAAAACCAACTAATTTTCTTCACCCCACACTTGTTGTTCTGATTAGGTCAACTGTACCCTTACCTACCAGAAAGTCACATGGCCTGTCCCTCAACTACTCAGCATACTTTATTCTTTGATAACAGTGATTTGTTCAGGTATGCGATTTTGGCCCATGTTTTAGCAATCATAACCATAGAAACTCACTGCTAGGAGTTCTTTCCAAACTGTTAACAAAGTTGACTCTACCCATCAGGAGAGAGTAGATTGTGCTACATACTGGCAGGGGCCTTTGCCCATTATAGACACTGCAGAACTCAGGCTGATGAAGACTCCATCTTAACATAGGTTTCCATGACCACTGAGCCAAGGAAGAGAGAATTTGGCAAACTATACACGTTTCTTCCTCTCTCAATTCACTGACCAAAAGAAATCCTGTGGCCACGCTTGAGTTCAAATTATTGCAGAAGGGTGATTCTACTATGGGCCAGAATGTTACTGGACACTGGTGAGTAGCCCTAACGATTCTCACAGTCTGCCCAATAGTCATAACATTCTTTTCATTTTTTCCCTCTTGAAAAATATACTCACCCTCACCCCCACCCAAAGTACAACTCCAAAGTCCCAACCAAACATAAAGCTTAAAGTTTGAAATCTCTTTGTCATTTTTATCGGGTCTGCTTGATGCAGAGACTGAAACTAAGAAAGAAAGTTATCTGCTCCTTGGACACACACCCAATATACAAGAGTGAAAAGGAAATAGAATCTCTGTAATAAATACTCTTATTGAGAGAAGTGAGTAATGGAGACATACGGAAAACACCTCAAACAATTCAGAAATCACACACATTATGGGGCATTCTACTCCGGGGTTTGGAATGTTCTTTGGTTAGGCTCTCATTCTGCTCATCCTTTAGCCCATTGTCCTTCATGGCTTTTGGCTTTGACTTCTGGGAAGTCCTTCTTTTTCCATTATCCTACATCATTACGTCTGCAGAGAGCATATCCGAATATGCATGCCTGCCTTGGAGACTAACACTGCTTCTGCCCAACAGAGCTTTGCAGACACAAAGGTCATTTTAAATCCCAAACAGTCACAGGCTATTCGGTTCCCGTGGCAATTCACCTTTTTCAAAATTCAGTCAGTTTCATGAGTATATGAGTCCAGTTATTCCTTGTGCAATAGCTCCACCACCAAGTCTGTTGGAGACATGCCTCTCTTTTTCTATTTAATTGTGGAGACCTTGAGTCTCTCTATCTCTGTGGATCAGCTTAGTCTCTCATCCAGTTTATCTCTTTGTCCTGGGCCATTTTTATGCAACTGAAAGGATTTACTGGAGATCATTTTAATGGTAAGGGAGAAGTTGGCTTTACTTTTGACTTGATATTTGCTATGATTGAGTTCTAATTTGCATTTGTAAAGCACAGCCTATCTCAGTATTATCTTTACCCTCTGGAAATGTGAATCGATAGCCTCTTTCAACTCTGAAATTTCCTGAATTTCTAGACTCTCTCCTATGCCTTTTTTTCCTCATGCTTACACAATCATTTTCTCAGTGTAACTGTTGCTTACATTTTCTTATTAGAGGCAAACAATAATAAGCAAATGCCCTAATAACATTCTGTTTTCTAATATCTTCACCTAGAACTCAAGATCATTAGGCACATTATATGTCGGCCAAGTTACTGTATACAACAATTTTACTAAATATTTCACCACTTTGTAATACGGATTGTTGTCCTTCCACCTTGAACATTTTTCTCACCACTATCCAGCAGGGCAATGCCACGTATTTTAGGTTTTCTGCTTCATAACATCTCACTTTTAGTAACTATTTTTATAGTAACTAGACTAGGCTTTATTATACCACTATAATAATAAACCCCCAAATCTTTGCAAATTAAAAAATAAACACGTATTTCTCACTCATTCTTCATACTCGTCACAGGTCAGCAAAGAGGCTCTGCTCAGTGTAGTGAGCCAGGAACCAGGCTGATGAAGGCTGTCAACTGCCACATGCTTCCACGATTACACAGTCAGAGAAACAGAATGCGAAGAATCATACTCTAGCTCTTAAGTGTTCTCTCTACCTTCCTCTTTATCTTTCATCACTTGAACCTAGCATTTGGGCTTCTGGAAGGTCTTCAGACAATTTGGGATCATCAGTTTGTCCAAGATGATCCAATCCAGTGGTAGGTAGATCTAAACTTGAAAAATAAAGAAGTCCAGATGACATTATGTTATTCGAGTCCTTGATTACATTGTGTCTAAAGCCAGATTGTGCTCCTGGGTTTTCTGTCACAAAAAGCCACTTTGAATTAGATGTCTGTCATTTTCAACTGAGATCTTACTAAATGGGACAAGGAGAAATGTAGCTGGGCTCCAGGAAGAGCTAAAACTTTGCAGTCCAAGTCCCCTAGGACTCTTCCTTCACTTCCTACCTCTGTGTCTTTTTATGTATCAACTTCATTTTTTTCTATTGCTAAATCTGACTTTCTCCTCAAGGTATAAACAATGGCTTCCATAAATGCCTATGTTTTACATATTGGGGTCTCAGTCCTTAGAATGTAAGTACATGTCCTCTTTTGAATCTATGTCCCAAAATCCCAGGGAAAGGACTCATTCATTAGCTGAAGTTAAGAAAATGCCCAACACAGTACCCAACTGTTGCCTAGGGGACTGACCAGTAGGACCAGCAGCTTGAGACTGAACCCTTCACCCTCTTAAAACAACAAACAATTAATAGGAGCTAGGAATGAGGTTTGACATGGCTGATCCTGAGGAAACCATATGGATCTGAAGGCTAGAGGTCACAATTTGTGGAAGAGGAAGGCAGCTCCTAGGGAAACAACTCCATGATTGCCTAATAGGTGGCTTTCATGTATGTTGAGAAAATGTTAAAGGAAACAAATAATTTTAAGCCCAATCGAACATACAAGTCATCCTTTTTCCTGTGACCTTGTCAAGATTATGAAATGATCAGATATTTTATATGTTTCAGCAATCTTGTATGAAAGCTCTTATTTTATACCTGGTGATAGACTGTTTAATGATAGACAGACTTTTGTTTATGTAAACGAAGATACACAGCTATTTATACTAACTACTATGCTATTTATACTAACTACTACTATACAACTATTTAGTGCTTGAGGTGTAAAAATTCTATATTCATTTATTAACATAAAAAGTACTTATCAAATGTCTACAATATACCTGCAACTGTTCTAAGAATCAAAAGTATTTATCATAGGTCTGATAAACTTTCAGAAGTAAATTTTATTTAAGCATTTTATCATTGGATATAATCATAACTAAGTAAATTCCATTAAATGATTTAAACTGTATTACACATTTGATGTATGTATCACTGCTGTAATAAACCACTACACCGAATGACTTAAAGCAATACAAATTTATTCTCTTACCGTTTTGACTATGAGTCTGACAGATTTCACTGAACTAAAATCAAGGTATTAGAAGTGCTATGTTCCCTTCTGGAGGCTATCAGGGAATCTGTTTCCTGGCAATTTTCCAGTTTATAGGAAGCCACCCACATTCCTTGGCCCATAGCCACCTTCAGAACCAGCAACATTGCATCACTCTAATCCTTCTGACATAGTTACATATCCCTCTGACTGCAGCAGGAAAATATTCCCCAATCTAAAGGCGTCATGATTAGCTTGAGCCCATGTGGATAATCCAGAATATTCTCTGATCTCAAGGTCCTTTCCTTAATCACATCTACAAAGTCTCTTTTTCCATGTAATGTAACATATTTACGGGTTCTGAGGATTTGGAAGTGGACCTTTGTGGGAGAGATGCAAGCATTACTCTGCCTACTACAGTGTATATGATTAATTTGGATGCTTCAAACGCCTTTAAAGTAGATTAAAACCATGCAAAAACAAGTATTACAAAATGCTTTATACGTATACACATTCTAAAAATAGCACAAAAGGTAAGAAATTTGTCTTTATTTTAAATGAGTTTTATGCCATCCTAAAATGATAGATAGGCTTAGTTTGAGATCTATTTAGGGCATCAGAAAATTATTGTGAAACCTTTTCATAAATAGAGTGATTCTACTAAGAAAGAGAATTCTTTTTTAGACTAGCTAAGGTGATAGAATCTGGGTCACTGATCAATTGAGTCTTGGTCAAGGCTCAGGACTTAACTGACTCCTTCCAAGGCGAGTCAAACTAAAGCCACTGGCAATGAGGCCAACTTTCCTCCTTTTGTAGATAAAGTTCAATTGTTACACCAATAATATATTTTTAAGAGCCAAATCTCTAAAACACGTCTCAATTTTTCTTAACTTGAGGTCCCTCCAAAGTGACAGATTCTTAAAATTCTACTTAGTTCATGTTACATAACCCATTGTTCTCAGTTTGCCATATTGACCACATCTGTTAGAATTATTCATGAGTTTATGCAACCCTTATTGATAGTTTTATAACTGTCAATAAGGGACATCTAGAGGTTTCATCTTCCAAAAATTGAGGTGTTGAGTCTATGTAGATTTGTTTTTGAGAAATCTGCTTGATTTATTATCCAGGGACATACTATATAACTTTTGCTACTTGATAATTGTGTAGGAACTTAACATTCCATCCCATAAAATAGAGTTCTTAGATTTCAAGGACTGCTTGTCTTAATTTACAACTGTCTGCTTATACTTCACTATTTATACGGATACAGAAAATGCATATATAGAGGCAGATACCTAATGAATACAATAAATTTTTAAAAACATACATGTATATACATATATACTCATATAAACATATGCATACTCTATATACAGATACACAAACACATACATACATACACATCCTTATTTTTGAAAATTAATTCAAAACAAGGGATGCTAATTAAAATATTTAATCACTAGGAGAGTTCAAGAGCCAATTCTTCAAAACAGATGCCAGTTGAGAAAGAATGGATATCAACTGTAAACAACCACTGATACATCCATAACAATACATGCTTATTGTATATTTTTTTCTTTTCTATTTTAAGACTCATTAGAAACATATTAATAAACCATAATAGCTATGATTGTTGTTGCTGCTGTTATTTTTACTGATATTATCTTCAAATTTCTTGGTCAATGGAAACCCTTTAAGTTAGCCCCCTTTTCCTTCCAGCACTACCATCTCAAGGAATTCTGACTCCTCTTGTTAGAGAAGATTGTTGGACATTCAAATCAAGGGATAAGATGCATGAGAGTTGTGGCTGGTCAAAATTGCATCCTTATTTGAGCCACTTGTGGGAGAGCTATAAGGGATTTTAAAGTTAATGATTATTCCACGCATTCTAATATATACGGTGGTGTCTGATACAACATTTTTAAAAAAACTATGAGATTTTCTACTACAAGAACACATCAGAAACATATATCTATACTCAAACACTTTATTCTATTTCTTGGAGAAATCCTATTTTCTTAGCTCTTATCCTCTTAACCTTTCAACAGGTACACAAATTCTTTAAACTTGAGAACACTTTTGACTATAATATATATTAAAATACATTATCAACCTTAAGAATGGTTAGTATTCATTTTAGTTAGCTAATTGGAAGAGACACCACAAAAATCAAATGAACTGTGTGGCATACCTATCCAACTGTAGAGACACATCATGACATTTATGATCAATGGAATTACAAAAATACCTACTTACGTGAAGTAATCATTTTTCTTGTTTTTCATAAGCCATGTAGAAAAAATTGGGTGAATAGTTATTAGGAGCTTAAGAGCTTAACAAATGGACTGATTTAGGTTTAAAATGCATAATCCTATTTCAAAGTTCATATATTTAGCCTCCATATCTTCCAGAATTTTAACAAGCACCTTAGAACTACATATTATGGCCAGTCATTGAAAAATAACATTTTGAGAATGTATTCTTCAAAGTAATTAGGTTTTCAGGAAAATCTACTAGTTGAGGAAAATATTATTTTATTTTTAGTCTCTTCTCTTGGCAATACGATTAAGTGGCTATTAAAAATAGTAGACACACTAATTGTTCTATATTTAGGGAGAGCTTAGTATCTCCAGTTTGACCTTGGGTTCTTGAAATAATTTACCCATCTACTCATTCAATAAAAATACATCTATTATTTATTGTTCTAAGTTCTGGGAATAAAATAATTAAGAAAACAAATGCCCTTTTCCTAAAATTCCATTTTATCCTTTCCTACCCCATCCTAGCTTCTTCCCCTGAGTATTTTTAAAAAATACTCTAGGCCAGGCGCGGTGGCTCACGCCTATAATCCTAGCACTCTGGGAGGCCTTGGCAGGAGGATCGCTCCATGTCAGGAGTTCGAGATGAGCCTGAGCAAGAGTGAGACCACATCTCTACTAAAAAATAGAAAGAAATGATCTGGACAACTAAATATATATATATATATATAAATATATATATATATATATATATAAATATATATATATATACACAAAAATTATCCAGGCATGGTGGTGCATGCCTGTAGTCCCAGCTACCTGGGAGGCTGAGGCAGAAGGATCGGTTGAGCCCAGGAGTCTGAGGTTGCTGTGAACTAGGCTGACGGCACGGCACTCTAGCCAGGGCGACAGAGCAAGACTCTGTCCCAAAATAAAAAAAAAAAAACAAAACAAACAAAGAAAAAAACTTTAGTATTCTGCTCAGGTATTATATATTCTGGAAACCTGTGAACCAAAAAAAAATCTTAAGGCTCCCTCACACTAGCTGACTGAATGGACTCTCTCTTGGCCACGGGGATATCCTAAAACTGAGTTGCTGGTCATGAGAAGAGAGGTCAGACATGCCTCATCCTGCCCATTCCCTTGTTGTAGATACCCTTTGTAACTCATTACTAGGCCTAAGGCTGTGAAAGACAAAGCTTAAACCACACCTGCAGGTCACCAATTTACTTCACAGATCACTTGAGTCTGGGTATATGTCCAGTGGCTTGTCTCTGATTAACAGACTTCCTTAACTTAAAACATTCCAAGTCTTTAGACAAAGCTTCGTTTTCTTTAACCAATTACAAGCCAAAGAGCCTTTAAACCCACCTGTAACCCAGCGCCCCCCGTCCCCACCCCTGCTTTGAGATGGCCTGCCTTTTCAGTCCAAACCAATGTATGCCTTCCATGTATCGATTTATGACTTTACCTATAATTCCTGTTTTCCTGAAATGTGTAAAACCAAACTGTAACCCAGCCACAGCAAGTCCACTTGCTCAAGGATTTTTGGGCTTGGCTCTGGGCCATGGTTCTCAAATTTGGCTCAGAATAAAGCTCTTTAAATTATTTTACAGAGTTTGGCTTCTTTTCCATTGACAAACCTTTTCTTGTTCCTCCAAGCTAGAAGATATCCTTTCCCTGTGTTTCCACAGTATTCTACATAGTTATTTTGTAGCATTTTCCTCCTGGATGGTCATTAGCTATATTTTTGTCTGGATTTCCAGTACCCACCATCCCCCTAACCAGTGTCCCATGGTGTGGTCACCATGGTGTTCACACTGCCTAAAGTGTGCCTAAAACAATCTGATCTCCCTAAATGAGTGAATGCCAGCTAATGTGAGATGGTGTCTCCACCTCCCAAGCCTTTATTCTTTAATGAGTTAAGTAAACAGACATAGGTACTGCAAAATTGTAAATGCAGCATTGCGTAGGTACAGTGTCTAGGGAGAAAACAAAGAAGGGCCAACCGATGGGTCTTGGTGAGCCATGGTCCTCTCAAGGGAGAGATGATCTCTAGAGCACCAAAGGGCTGTATACATGTAAAGGGAAACACAGTCAGGGCTTCCTGAGGATTGGATTTTCTTGGCACCTTACCAAAGTTATAAATAGATTTTTCTGTTTGTCTTTACTCAAAAAGCTTCATGGAATGCCCCACTCTGAAAGACAAGCGAGAACAGAATGTCTCTGTATTCCAAGTTAATGAATGTTTCACTGTAAATTGAACGAGTAAGTAGACAAATATTCCACACCAAGGGCTAAATGCTTGAAAGACAGAAGCTTATTGACTGTCAGTTTTGTCAAACTGCACCAATTTC